>SZWC01001359.1:262198-288070 GCA_023375785.1 Penium margaritaceum
TTCAGCCGAAGGTTTTTAGTGCTAAGCAGCACTTTGTCACCGATGTCAAACGAGACCTCCCGGCGACCTTTGTCGGGATATGCCTTTTGTCGTTGCCGAGCTGCTTGAAGGTGACCCTTCGCCTCCTGTAACAAGGAGTCGATGTGCTCGGCAAAGGCTTGAGCGGAAGGAACCTGCCCTCCTGTACTCCCACTCTTCACCAATGAAGAAGGTACCACTGGATGCCAACCACTGTTCAACACGAACGGTGTGAACTGTGTGGACTTGTTCACCGAGTTGTTCACTGTAAACTCTGACGGTGCTAGGAATTCGTCCCAATCATGCATGGCAGGGTCCACGTACATGCGGAGCATCTGCTCCAGAGTGCGATTCATGCGCTCAGTTTGTCCGTCAGTTTGAGGGTGAAATGCTGTCGACATTTGCGAGTCACTACCGAAGTACTCGTGCATCTTTTGCCAGAACTTACTAGCAAATTTTTGATCTCGATCGGAGATAATGCGCAACGGCAAGCCGTGGTACTTTACAACACCCTCAAAGAAGAGATGAGCGGTCTCCTCTGCGTTCACGTCAGTGGTTGTAGGAATGTAGCATGTCATCTTCGTTAGAAGATCCACAACCACTAGTATTGCATCGTGGCTACGGGCGGTGTCCAGAAGACCAGTAATGAAGTCCATGCTGACGCACTCCCATGGAGTCCCAGGAATGGGAAGCTGTTGGAGGAGTCCTGCAGGTTTCTTGTTACTAGCCTTATTCCGAAGACATGGGTCGCATGTCATGCAATGCTTACGGACATCGACACTCCATCCTGGCCACCAATAGTGGTGCAAGAGTGCCTGTCCGGTCTTTCAGGGTCCCACATGACCTGCGACCGGCGGGTCGTGAAACTGGGAGATAACCTTTGCCCGAAGGTCTCCCGAGTTTGGCACAACAACTTGTTCTCCGTGCCAGAAGATTCCTGCAGCCTCCACCAAGCCGTACTTGTCCAGATTTCGAGAGTCTTGAAACCAAGAATCCACATAGTATCCCATCCGGATCCTGTTTACAAAACCGTTATAATGGATAATCCCTCGTGGTGGTTGCCGCAGAGGTGCAGGGGGATCTGGTGGTTGTACGGTTGCTGTTGCAATGGCCATAAAACACCCACTGACCTCGGTGGTTGCTTTAATTTCCACAGGCTGTCGGCTTAGTGGATTGGCCACATTGGTGCGTCCCGGCCGATATTCCCATGTGAACGAGAATCGACTCAGGTATTCGCTCCAACGCGCCTGTCGTCCTGATAGGTTCGGTTGCGTTTGGAAAAACACCAATGGATTATGGTCGGTCACGACCGTCACACCGCCTTCAGCACCCTCGAGGTAGCAACGCCACATCTTGAAAGCGTGTACTACCGCAAGGAGCTCTTGATCCCCAGTCGTGTACCGTGTTTCCACCGGGATGAGCTTCCGGCTCTCATACACAACTGGGTGACCGTTCTGCATGAGGTCGGCTCCGAGTCCTACTACCGACGCATCACATCGAACCTCCCACGGTTGCGATGGATCCGGAAGAGCTAGGACGGGGACCGTGGATAGGAGCTCTTTGACTTTGAGAAATGCGTTCTCGGAATCAGGTGTCCATTCCCAACGTACGTCTTTTCGCGTGAGCCTGGTTAGCGGTGCTACCAGGGTCGAATACCCTTGCATAAACCATCGAAAGTAGTTTGCAAGGCTGAGGAAAGACCGAATCTGCCCAATATTTTCAGGGCCTGGTCAGTCCACAACGGCTTGGACCTTTCGTGGGTCGACACGGATGCCGTCCTTGCTAACGATGTGTCCAAGGTATTGGAGCTTATCTTGTGCAAACTTGCACTTGCTCACTTTCGCATAGAACTTCTGGACCTGAAGGATTGCTAGAACTTTGCGCAGATGTTCTATGTGCTCTTCCATTGATTTGGAGAAAACCAGGATGTCATCCAGGTAAACCAAGACAAACTGTCCGAGTTGCTTGGCGAACGTTCGGTTCATTTCTCCTTGGAAGGTTGCCGGGGCATTCGTAAGCCCAAAGCAGAACACTCAGAACTGATAGTGTCCCATGTGCGTTTGAGACGCGGTTTTGGGCACATCATCTTCCGTGATGCGGATTTGATGGTACCCTTGAGACAAATCCAAGGACGAAAATACTTTTGCGCCTTGGAGTTGGTCAAAAAGGTCCTCAATGCACGGTAAGGGGAATCGGTTTTTCACCGTCAGCTTGTTCAACGCCCGGTAATCCACGCACATGCGTAAACCACCGTCCTTCTTGTTCACAAAAAGGATCGGCACACCGTACGGTGAGCTACTGGACTCGATCCACCCTTTTGCAAGGTACTCTTTGATTTGGCGTTCGACCTCACGCCTTTCTGCTGGACTAAGGCGATACATGGGTCAGAACGGAGGAGTCGCCTCCGGTTGTAGCGGAATCGTGTGGCCCATGTGTCTCTGGTGGAAGCCCAGCCGGTGGGTCTTGGAATACATCTGAGAACTCCGCCAATAGAGATCTGATCTCTTGTGGTGTGTCTTCTATCACGTCGTCCTCCACTTTCTGCAGCTGAGCCAAGAAGTATCGACAACCTTGTCGAATACGTCTCTTGACCCGCATTGCAGACAAGGTGACATGGACTTTGAGTCGGGTCGGTGATAATTCCGTACTCGGAATCAACGTGAAGCGGCGTTGTCATTTTCGGAGGATCAAATGCTTTGATTCAAAGCACATTAGAGCCTTGTTGTCACGGAGCCAGGGATCGCCTAGCACCACGTCAAACGGGTCAAGAAGGTTGAGTACCTTCAACGTGACACTCTGTGTGTACCCTTGAATACAAATTTTCGCTTTACAAGTACAGATCACGGGTACCGAACGGTTGTCACCGACAACTGCGCCATTCGATGGCTCGTACTTCAGGCCAATCTGGCGGGTAAAGCCAAGGCTAACAAAAGATTCGTCCGCCCCAGTGTCAGCAAGTACGTTCACGGGAGCACCAGCTAGGTGTCCTTTGAACTGCATCGTCATGTTGCCTCCACTCTTCTGAGTGAACAGACTCGACGACGGAAAGCCGAGTTTGTGATAAACACGGAATTGGTACGACGGGCGTCGCAACTCCCATGATTCACCCACTCGAGTCCACATCTTGTGGGCACGTGTGAATTCGGCTAGCACCTTCCAGTCTTTAAATTCCGGGCTCGTGATCCAGTTTTACCCCTGAGTGGTCCCCACTGACGTCACTCAGGGGTGGGAAAAACCCGCCCCACGGCCCTGTCCGTTACCACGGTCGGGCCCGTTGCCGCGACCGCGACCCTGTCCACGGCCTTGTCCGCGGCCTCCTGCTCCACCACCCGCATGAGGTGCTACTGCTGCAGCTAGTGCCGTGGCCTCTTGTCCACCACCAGCAGCCTCAGGGCACTGAGTCCTAAAGTGGCCCGGCTGCATGCAGTTGTGGCAGAGCCCTTCGCGGAAGGCTGCGTTGCAACGCTCAAGTGCCGCCTGTAGCTCGTCATTCTCGCGGTTGCGCTTGTTGTTGGGACCCTTGTGTCCACCAGCCTTCTTGGCTAGAGGGTTTGTAGGCTGCTTGCCCTTGGCCCCGCCTCGCTGTCCAGCTGACCCACCATCCCCTGCAGCGTCCACGTGCATGTCGCGACCATGTTGTGCACGCGTGTTCGGCCGTACATCAGAGTAGTGCTTCGGGTTCGCCGAGTACACTTCGCTCATGTAGTCGCCCAACGCCCTCCAGCTTGTCCAAGCTTGGCCAGTGGCTGTCGTGGTGGTCTTGTCCTTCAGCTTCTCGCTGGCGAGATCATCACGCAAGTACTCCAGCAGCATGCACTCCGGGTACTTGAACGTCTGAGTCCCATCGCCCTCGGTGAAGCTTCAGGCTTCCTCCACGAGTGCGGTGAACTCGCTCAAGTAGGATTCGAGCGAGCTGCCCAGCTGCCTGAAGTCCTTGATCTTGTGGAAGGCGTGCTGCGCCTCCTCACGCTGGGTGTACTTCTTGCGCATTATCGCGCAGAAGGCCTCCCACGGCATGGGCTGCCACTCGAGGTGCGGCTGCTATGTAGTCCACTCTTGACCACATAGTTGAAGAGTTTGTCTTCAAGCCGCGTCATGGCAAGGTCGCCCCACTGGCTGAGTGGAGCCTTGTGGACACGTAGAACATGCTCCATGCGGTTCAGCCATTCGGTCAACTTCATGCCCTACCGGAAGATCTCCACACTGTGGAGGAAGGACGTGTTCATGACCGACCCCGAAGTCGTCGAGGAAGGCAAGTCGTCGCTGCCACCGGTAGTGGCATCCGCAGCTGCGGCACGCTGCGCTTGCTGCTACATCCGCACCTGGTTCACGCTCTGCAGCGCCTTGTCGAGGTCGTTGCATCGGCGGCTTGCCTCATGGGCGGCCAGGCGCTGCAGCTGGCGATCACGGTCAAGGTCCGTGATGCTCTGCCCGACATGGGCCAACAGGTTGGCGAACGCAAACTTGAGCTCTGATGTTGTCAGAGCATCGGCGATAGCCTCCAGGGCCTCGCATTGTCCGTGCACCCTAACCTACTGCAAGAGGGTACGATTCGCGTACACTCCTCCAAGGAGTCCCACCTTTCGGAGGAGACTATCGTCGGCGACGACGCTCGAGTGGACGCTGCCCTGTCCCATCGCGACCACATCGTAGGAAGGGGGGTCCGCCCCCATTCCTCCGAGTGGTGCCGTATCTCCACCGTCGGTGGTGATCTTGAGTCGGCCTGTCACCTCAGCAGCAAACTCCGCAAGCCTATGACGGCCATCGCGAATTGCCTTTGCGGCGTCGTCGTCCGGCTCGTTCTCACAGGAACTTCCCGTGTGACTTCTTTCAGCGCCCTTACTACTCTCGGTAGTCTCGCTGCCATCGGTAGCTTCATGCGATGCGGCGGGAGCCTTTTCCTTCTCGAGCAATCGGCTCGAGTTCGCCGCACGACGATGGCAATGGTCGCGATCCTCATCGTCTTCGCCATCGTCGGCGTCGTGCTCTTCGTCGGGGTCCTCCTCCGGGAGATCCTCCTCCATCGCGTCGTCCGTCGCATGGGGGTCGGCCATGTGCGCGTCGACAAGCTCGACGAGCACCTTTGCGGCCTCCGCACGCTTCTCGGTGTCACCAAGGTTGGCGTCGGTTGCCTTACGCGGTACGGTTGCCTTCGGCGGTACGGTTGCCTTAGGCGGCACGGTTGCCTTAGGCGGTACGGTTGCCTTTGGGTTGGCAACCGTGCTCGCGGCGACGGCTCCGAAAGCTTGGAGTCTGCCGAGGAAATGTGGTGAGAACGTCACCACCTTGCCCTTGTTGGCCTTAGACGGTCCGGCACTTGCCATCTCGTCGCTCGTGCAACTAGCACGTGAAGGTCGTTGTGAGGATCACCCCACAACGAGGAGGAATTGCCTCCTAAGATTTTGCTCTCACGATTGGTGCGGCAATTTCAATTTAAATTTCTATTTTCCTAGGCCGCCACGTTGGCACAAGGTCGTGGGTTTACAAACTATTCCTCCTAGGCCGTGACTCACGGCACTTGGTAGCAACTAGGATCTAGGAAAATAGAAAATCACAATACAAGGGAGTAACAAGAAGTGTGAGTACTGCTCACAAAACTTAGACAAAGAGTAAGAAGACAAGCAAGTACAAGGTCAAGAACAAAAAGACTACTTTTCTTCTTGTCTTCTTGTCTTCTTGTCTTCTGGTCTTCCTTGGTCTCTTCTTGCGTCTTCTTGTCACGTCTCGCGTCCCTTTGCGGCATCCTCCTTGAGCCGGCGGCGTTGGGGGAGCCGCCAAAAGTCCCCAAGGTGTCGTCCTCCTTCTTTTTAGGGTGCTCTCAGGCCATGATAGTCCCTAAGCTTGGGGAGGGGCGCTGTCCCAATTTTTGGATGAAGGGGTTTTGAAGGAGCCTTGAAAACGGAGAGGATTTTGTGGTTTTTGAGGGTGGGGATTCCCCAT
Organism: Penium margaritaceum; assembly: GCA_023375785.1. Taxonomy (NCBI): domain Eukaryota; kingdom Viridiplantae; phylum Streptophyta; class Zygnematophyceae; order Desmidiales; family Peniaceae; genus Penium; species Penium margaritaceum. The sequence continues at coordinate 268,157 of SZWC01001359.1, forward strand.
CCCGCCCCACAAAAATCTTCCTAGCCCTCTAGAAGTGAGGAGAGGCTGGAAGAAAGAGTCTCCACCAAGAAGAGCTTTTTTCAAGCTCTCTAGGCCACTTTACGGTGCTTCAATCCGTGAAGTGTAGATGTCGTAGTCCCTTCTGGAATTTTTGTTGCTGCTTGCAGCTGCCAGTGGCGTTTTATCTATGCCGTAGCCGTCGTTTTCGTCAAACCCTTGGTCGCAAGGGTCGTCTGGCTCTGATACCACTGTAATGGGTCGAGTCTCCAGCTCCTGCTCTGAAGTCGTCATCCGAGTTCGCAGAATGGAGTTCTCAGTCCGCGTCAGGGGTTTACCCCCTTCGCAAGACTGAGGGGCAATCGTCATCAACGACTCAGAGCAGGGAGACTCAAATATTTCGAATCCCGGAGGCCCATTTCTGTTTTTAACCAAGCCCCTGGTTTTGGGACCCAAACCGGGGGTTTTTACCTCGAACTCGTGTGTTCGCACGAGTTATTTCGTTTGTTTTATGTCGAAGTTCATCGTAAACGAACTTCGATTTTCATTTTGTCGTTCTGGCACGAAATCGTTGCGTGCGAGGCACGCTGGCGATTACGCGCCAGCTATTTTGACCTCACCCTCGCTCCCCCTATCCCTCGTCCTCTTTTGCTCGTTTGCAAGGAGGGCGAGGGGGGACGAGGGCACGAGGCCATGAGGCCTCGCCCTCAAGGCCCTCGTGGCCCCTCAGCCGCCGATCGGGCTAAGGCCGCGATCGGCGGCTGGCGGCTGGCCGGCCGGTCGCTTGGCCGGCCGCTGGCCGACCAGCCGGCCGGCAGCGAGTTGGCCGACGGCCAGCGAATTGCTGGCCGCCGGCCAGCCCTCGCTGACGCGAGGGGTGGTGCGCAACCACCCCTCGCTTCAGCGAGGAGGGAGGGCCAAACCGGCCCTCCCGCTACACGGGATGTTGTAAGGCCAGTCAAAGTAATTTTGCAATCCACATACAAAATGAAAGATCTTGGATCTGCGCGAGTCTTCTTGGGCATGGAGCTTGAGCGCGATCGCTCTCGTCGCACACTCCACGTACACCAGGCTACGTACGTTTGCAGCCTCAGGGAGCGCCTCACCTTTATGCTTGAATCCACACTCACAGTATCGAAGCCTATGACTCCAGCTCGACCGCTGAAGACACTGGAAGTGTCTAAGCTGGGGGAGGTGCCTTTGCGTCATCGGGTCACTCATGTACCTACCGACAACTACGAGGATAGATATTGCCTTCTTAGTGAAATTTCTGGCATAGTCCTCTTAGTGTCCTAGGGAACGTCATATGGAGGCTGCCTTCCATGTGGTCAAGTATGCCCTCACCACTGCTCGTACTGGCGTTTGCTATCAAGCTCAGTCGTCGGTGGTGGTTGATGGGTACATTGACAGCAACTAGGCTCATGATACTATCGTTCGTAACCGTATAGGCTACATCTTCCTTGTTGGTGGGACCGTCGTGTCATGGAAGAGTGGCAAACAAGGCTGCTTGGCACGCAGTTTTGATGAGGCAGATTATGTTGCGCTTGGTGCAGCAACTTCTGAAAGTGTCTGGGTGTGTCGCCTGTTGCAACATCTATGCGTTCCCATTCATTCCATCACTCTTCATTGTGACAATCGAAGCACTGCCATTGCGGAAAATGATGGTATGCATCACACACGCACCAAAAACATCAATGTGAAGCATCACTTTGTACATGGCAGGGTGGCTGCAGGTGATATCCAGATCATTTGGGTCGACACTCGACAGCAATGAGTTGACTTCCTCACGAAGGCACTCAGCAGCAACGTCTTTAAGGCAGTTGTGCATGATGTTGGTTTTTTGTGTTCGCGTGATGCCCTTGGCTGAGCTTTCACGTAGTTTATGTGTATAGTCGTGTGGCACACCTTGTGACGTGCATATGAGGTTGTAAGCCTCTGATTGTGTGCGTCGGCTATGGGTCATGGGGGAGTTTTGGTCTGTGTACCACAGACATGTTGTGCCCTCTGGCCTCGTTGCACACTCATCACATTGATGTAGGAGACTAACTTTGGAGGGGCACTGTCGGTGGCTCCACCGCCTACAAGAGAACGCCCTGTGGATGGAGATCGAAAGACAGACTACAGCTGTTGATCATGCAACGACCTGCAGTAGTTTCACGTGGCTGTCACACACATGGGATTTTACGTTGCTCTTGCCAGGACGTTTAGCTGGGTTCATTGCCAGGTGACCAGTGGAAAGCTTGCTGATAGGTTTATTCCACAAAACAGAGCAGGTGGTTTGACTCTACGCGTGGCGAGCAAGGGTGAACTCACTGCTTGCCCGCTCGCTACTAGGTTGTTATGCATCGAGCACCTCGTTTCTATGTGACTCGTGACCCCTCTCCAGGCTCGTGCGTTCAAGACACTTGTCCATGGTGTTGCGTCTCTCTTTTGTAGCAGCCACATGGCTCCCAAAGTTTACCTTGCCCGATGGCATGGTCAAAGTTTGGCTAGCAGATTGAATTGAAATCAAAGAATGCGTGAAATCATTTTCGCTCCACACAACACACGTCTCGTTCTTATTCTCGACATTGTACATATGTGGTCGACTCTCTCGACACTGGTCATTGTTAGTTTTTATGAGCTTGCAGTGACAAAGCCACCGCGTGCTCTGATACCATGTTAGTTTTTGTGAGCTTGCAGCGACAAAGCCACCGCGTGCTCTGATGCAACAAGGGGGTCCCCTACTGCCGTGGGATCTTTTATGCCCAGCAATCATGCCTTGTACACTCTGTTGACGAACTAGCGGAAGAAAGAATTATGGAGTTGAATCTTGTTAAAAGTACAAGTATTGTACAAGGAACAACAGCTATGCAAACCGCTCAGCAGTGTGCTCTGACATAACTCCTGGCCCTAAACTGGGGCGCAACGCCTTGCTAGGCCGTCAAGGCCGTCAGAGCAAGGGTCTCGGCACAGCCACCGTCGCAACAGTGAACGGCCTTCAGGATGTCAGGGCGTCCTCCTCCCAGGCTGGCAGGCCTTGCCAGGCTTACAGGGGCCTTGGAGGGATTGACCTCCTCCCAGGCTGGCAGAGCTTGCCAGGCTTACAGGGATCCTGGAGGGATCACCAGCATCGTCCTCCACCCAGGCTGGCACGGAAGTGCCAGGCTTATAGGGGTCTTGGAAGGAACTCCAGCAGCATCTTGGTTGAAGGTGCTCTGGTGCTAAGGCATGGAGCCTTGCACGTGGTGTTGGAGGGGTGATACTGGCGATGCTGGGATACTGTGAAGTGGCAGGACCTCCACCTTTTATACTTGAGGTCCTGGCAAGTTGACCACCTGAACGAGAAGCTTCCTTCAGGTTGTTCAGGTCTGCTGCCACCTCTGCCTTACTTTGGAGAAGCTTCCATCCAGTGGAAGCTTCCTTCAGTTCTGGGCTCTTACTGGCACCTATGCTGCTCCAGGGGGAAGCTTCCTCCTTTAGGAAGCTTCATCAGGTCTTCAGGTGAAACTTCACCTGAAGGTTGCTTGTCCATCAGGCCTTCCTATGCTGATCGTTGATCTCGCCATGCTGCTACATCAGGTCCGTTCATCAGGATCCTCCTGAAGCTCGCACCAGATTGACCCATGAAGATCCAAGGGCTTGGGCTTCTTGCATGATTGAGGTGATGCTGTTCAGGCCTTTGTTCAGGGTACATGCTGCATGTCCAGTCATCAAAAGCCCCTCTTGACCTGAGTGCATGTGCCGCACTATGCAGGTCTGTGCTGCCAGAAAGCATGCGCTCTGCATGCGCATGCTTATTCCCAAAGCACCTTTCACACCCTTTAAGGCTGCGCTCCAGAGAAAATTTGGAACTTCTCCGTCAAGATTCCCAGCCGAGCCGCACCCGGTAGCTTCACGGAAAAATCCGTAAAATAATCTCAGAGCCTCCGATTGGAGTGCCGTCTACGCCATGCTGAAGTAGTAAATTAGCATAGTTATCGCTCACTCCAACACTCCCCCTCGATAATTGTGCTGGTGAATTGGTGCTTGTAGACCATCGTCGAGAGTGTGAAAGAGGAGGAATGAGGGCGTTGAATTTGTTTGATAAAACTCGGTTGGTCTTTTCGGCTCCACTTGGGTGCAGGCACTTCGTTAGGATTTTTTTTGTGACTGTGGCTCGAAACATTCGAGCACCACCTCTTTTGGCTCGTTTCTGGCACTTCCGGGACTCCCGAGACTCGTTTTTGGGTTTGGAGCACACGGATGTCTCAAACATTTTCATCGGGTGAGGTTGGGATCACCTCACTACTTTGACCCTTTGAGGTTGCTTGGTGGTGAAGCAACTCTTCTCGAAGGTATGCACCGTGCTTTGCATGCACGTGCGTTCGGCGGTCCTGTGCAAGGTGGCGGCTGCATGGCGGGACCGCCGTAGGGACCACGTGCTAGGACCGCTCCGGGACCGCCGATGTGAGCACTCCGCGGGAGAGTATAAGAGTCCTTCGCCTCCAGTCACACCACAACATTAGTGATTGCTCTCCCTGTCGTGCTAGGCTGCTGCCCTCGAAGTACTCTGCTCTGCTTCTCCACCTCCTTCAACTTTGAGGAGGTCTTGCTGTAGGCTAGCGCCATGGTTGGGACAGATCCGGTGCCTTTCCAGCCCTCCACGACCGGTTCTTGGTCATTTTTGAGTCAGCTCCTCGCAACTTGGTCGTGTCTGCCACTCAGAAACAACCCTCCTGGCTCTTCCGTCGCGTCACTTGAGAGTATGGCCGTGCCAACCCCGTTTGTGGCGTTTCTGGGACGTTTCGTCCCGTCCATGGCTTCTGTTGGCCGTTCTTGGTCGCCGTCCTTCTGTGGTCGTCACGCCAATTTCCTCCGGCGATCTTGGAGGTCGCTTCTCCCTGTCGGCCTTCAGCAGTTGGTTTTTTTTTTGTTTGCTGGCAGGTACTCTGCTAGTTGGCCGGAAATTCCTCGCCAGCTCCTCGTGGCGAGTACGGAGGCTGCGCGAACACTTCGCGAGCAGCTTGCCCCCCTTTTTTTCTTTTTTTTCTTTGTCATCTTGAACTGTCTACTCGCGTGGGCCCACCGTGCGAGCAGCGAGGGCCTCCCCCTCGCTCTCCGCCGCCAGCGTGGGACTTCGCGAGGAGCCCTGCCGTCGCGGCAGGGCCTTGCTGCGGTCGAGGCCGCCGTCGCCGCAGGGGCCCTACCGCGGTTGAGCCTGCCGTCACGGCAGCACCCGCCAGCCCAGCTCGCCATCGCGGCGAGCTGGAGCCGTCCAGCGCGGGCATCCCCCTCCCCCTTTGCTCAGCCGCTGAGCTGTCCCTACTGTGGGGGGCGTTTCGCTCGCAAGAGCAAGCGGTACCATCCCCTTTTTTTTCTCTCTTTTTTTTTCGCCGTTCCGAAGTCGCCACTCCGCGCAGCTGTCGCAGCTCCTCGAGGTCGACGGTGGTCGGCGGCGTTGATGACGTCATCACGCGGCTGCGCCGACAACCTGGCCCGAAAGTGGTGAGATCCACATTTTTGAAAAAAAAACAGCTACGACGAAAACTGCTGCAGATCTTTTAAGCAACAACTGCTGCCAGCTGCTTCTCTGCAGTTGCAAAATGCAACTCTGCTGCCGTGTTGATGGAGCGCTCTCCTTCCAACAATTCTGGCTATGTTGAACGACCCAAAATTAGGAGAGTAGATGCGCGGTATTTGATGTGGTTGAGCCTGCTGCCGCGACAGGCTTGCTGTTGCCACTCGCCATCGCGGTGAGCGGCGAGCTGAGGCAAGGTCCGATGGGGACCTCCCTCCCCCTCGCTCAGCAGCCAGCCGCTAACCTGCTGAGGCTTGTTTCCCTCGTGCGAGCGAGCGCCTGCTTTTTCTATCTTATTTTTCTCTCGCCATCTCGGCTCGCTCATCCGCCGTAGTGGCTCGCCTGCTGTGACAACGTTCCGCGACCGCAGTGCGGCGGTTGCATTCAGCGCTGGCCGATCCACTAGAAGCTGTGTCGACCACTGTTTCTTTTTTTTTGGTGTTCTGTTCCGATCGTGCAGTGCGTGGGCGACTCTTGTGGCTTTTTCAATCTTGACAGCGACTGCCCTCGGTGACGACGTCATCACCCTGTACCATCGCAAGTGGTCAGGCCGATATTGCAAAAAAAGGGCCCGACGAGAGCTGTTGCAGATTTTGCAGAAATGTCTGCTGCTGCCAGCTGCTTGTCTAGATATCTCCCCCTTATTGCCGTAGTGATTGATGTCTGTGGCAGGATTGAAAGTCGTGAAGAGAGAAGAAAACATTTTCTTCCTCAAGCGTGGGCATTATCCCCCTCCGGCCTCCTCCCCCTCATTGGTGAAGCCCCGGAGACTTGCGGTGGCGCTCGAGGCCCCACAAAGCTGCTGCCACACACGTGCTTGGAATTCGCGTGACTCCGCCGAATCCGTGGTATGTGGAGTAAATCTCCAACTCGCATGCCACCTACCCAGAGGTGGGCTTACTGCAACCACCTGCCGACTTGGCAGGATTTTTTTTTGCGTAGTTTTGCTCTTTTTGCAAAGGCTACTTTGAGGTCGGTTGAGGACCTTTTACTCCTCCTCCTCTTCTTCCACTTCCTCTGCTGCCCGATGCAATCTAGAAGGTGGGAAGTGGACATGCGGAACACACAAGTTGAGTTGCTATAGAAGCACTCAGCCTTGTCGCCGTTGTCAAGGCACCGCTGACTTGCTGGTCGATGGTGGTGAGCTGATTTGTTGCTTCCACCTTGCCGTCTCTTCTGTCGATGACATGCCGAATTGTTGAGAGTTGTGATGCTCTTAATTCGGAATGCTGCTCCTCGCAGCTTGTTCTGAGAGCAGCAAAAATGGCATGATTTGCATGGTTTCTGTTCTTGGGGAGCTTTGTCCGGCTCCTCCAGGGCAGCTCGTTGCTTTCGCCTTGCTCACGTGTAGAGCTTGGCAGAGAGCATTTGTGCACAACTTGTGGCAGTTGCAAAGTTGTTGCTTGCTGTTGTACCAACGAGAGGTGGAGTTTTTGCTTCATCTCCTCCATCTGGTACAACTGTTGTTGAAGCCCAGACATCCCAGCTTCATGTTGCTACCGCTTCCCCTTCCAAAGGAGAAGTGCAAGTTTCTCATCGAACAACTGTTGCCTTAAGTCTTCCGTTGCACGTTCATGACCTTGACGTGTGGTGGTTGCTTGAAGCGTGTGCAACGCTTCTTCTGCCAAACGCCTTGGCTCTTCAACTCCTAGCGTTGGCTCTGCCACATGGAAGTTGTCTTCCAAGCTCATGGGCAGACTTGGTGGAACGGATGGACGATGAGACGGTGTACCATCGGCAACCCTTTTCTCCATCTCCATCGTGCTCTCCTCTTCAGTGAGTTGTGCAGGTAGACCGTTGCCTTAGACGTCTGCGCTACACCTCGCGGAAGGAGACACCTGATGTCTCCCACATAGGCTGGAGCACTCCATCTCCATAGAAGTTGCAAGAAGCAATGGGACCGCTCCTCCAGCGGGTACGGGTTCTTCTTGGGCCGCAAAAGCATGCAGCACTAGTGCTTGGAGCACATGCTGAGCTTGTGCCATGGGTGGCACAATCTGGGCAGGTTGTGGCCGCTCAGCCAAAAACGTCGGTGGCACGCCTCCTTGAGGTGGTGCAGATGGTTGCACCAGTGGAGATAAAGCTCCTTGCATGAGTGGAGGATGGCTTGGTTGAGGCAGATGTACAGATGATGCGAATGAACCTTGTTGCCACTGCATCTGCTGCAAGTGTTGCTGCTGATTCTGAAGTTGTTGCTGTTGAAGCTGTTGTTGCTGAGCCCATGCCAGCTGCTGTTGAAATTGTGCGATTTCGGCTGCTTGAGCCGCATGAGACTATTGTAGCTGCTTCGTCTGTGATGCTTGAGCTGCATGGGTAAGCTGCTCCTGTTGACGTAGGAGCTCTTGAGCGGCAATCTGCTGCCTCAACGCCTCCCTCTCTTGCTCCATAGCTTGACGTGCTGCGGCTTCTTGTTACGTCATACATTGCGCCTCCTCAGCCAAGCGTTGCGCCTTTGAAGCTTGACGTTGTGCGTGGTCTGCGACATGGCGCCCCTGTTCTTTCCCCATGCGCATGCCATGCAGAACTGATTGGTCATCAAGTGTAGGAGAAGCTGACTGAGCGTTCTCCTCTTCCATGTTGCTGGTGCTTCTATGTAGGTGGAATGCCGCTCACGCGCGTGAAGTGGCGTCACCTCCGCCTCAGGCTCAGCACTTGTACCGTGCTGGTGGAGAACGTCTCCACCACCAACGTAGTCTGCTGCTACAACTACTACAAACTGCTGAGAGCACCGCCTAGAGCTCTGATACCATGTTAGACATGGTATGCTCTCTGTCTTGTGCAAGCCACACGACCCAAATGTTGGTCCTGCTGCACGCTTAGGAGAAGGCGAACGTCGCTCCTCCTCAAGCTTGTACAGGGATGGTGAAGGATTGCTTCACCAATCCACACTGCTGCTGCTGGAGCTTCTGCTACTACTGCTGCTGCTGCAACAGAACTGGCTGAACAAAGAACCTACTGCTCTGATACCATGTTAGTTTTTGTGAGCTTGCAGCAACAAAGCCACTGCGTGCTCTGATACCATGTTAGTTTTTGTGAGCTTGCAACGACAAAGCCACCGCATGCTTTGATGCAACAAGGGGGTCCCCTGCTGCCGTAGGATCTTTTATGCCCAGCAATCATGCCTTGTACACTCTGTTGACAAACTAGCGGAAGCAAGAATTATGGAGTTGAATCTTGTCAAAAGTACAAGTATTTTACAAGGAACAACAGCTATGCAAACAGCTCAGCAGTGTGCTCTGACATAACTCCTGGCCCTAAACTGGGGCGCAACGCCTTGCTAGGCCGTCAAGGCCGTCAGAGCAAGGGTCTCGGCACAGCCACCGTCGCAACAGTGAACGGCCTTCAGGATGTCAGGGCGTCCTCCTCCCAGGTTGGCAGGCCTTGCCAGGCTTACAGGGGCCTTGGAGGGATTGACCTCCTCCCAGGCTGGCAGAGCTTGCCAGGCTTATACGGATCCTGGAGGGATCACCAGCATCGTCCTCCACCCAGGCTGGCACGGAAGTGCCAGGCTTATAGGGGTCTGGGAAGGAACTTCAGCAGCATCTTGGTTGAAGGTGCTCTGGTGCTAAGGCATGGAGCCTTGCACGTGGTGTTGGAGGGATGATACTGGCGATGCTGAGATACTATGAAGTGGCAGGACCTCCACCTTTTATACTTGAGGTCCTGGCAAGTTGACCACCTGAACGAGAAGCTTCCTTCAGGTTGTTCAGGTCTGCTGCCACCTCTCCCTTACTTTGGAGAAGCTTCCATCCAGTGGAAGCTTCCTTCAGTTCTGGGCTCTTACTGGCACCTATGTTGCTCCAGGGGGAAGCTTCCTCCTTTAGGAAGCTTCATCAGGTCTTCAGGTGAAACTTCACCTGAAGGTTGCTTGTCCATCAGGCCTTCCTATGCTCATCGTTGATCTCGCCATGCTGCTACATCAGGTCCGTTCATCAGGATCCTCCTGAAGCTCGCACCAGATTGACCCATGAAGATCCAAGGGCTTGGGCTTCTTGCATGATTGAGGTGATGTTGTTCAGGCCTTTGTTCAGGGTGCATGCTGCCTGTCCAGTCATCAGAAGCCCCTCTTGACCTAAGTGCCTGTGCCGCATTATGCAGGTCTGTGCTGCCAGAAAGCATGCGCTCTGCATGCGCATGCTTATTCCTAAAGCACCTTTCACACCCTTTAAGGCTGCGCTCCAGAGAAAATCTGGAACTTCTCCGTCAAGATTCTCAGCCGAGCCGCACCCGGTAGTTTCACGGAAAAATCCGTAAAATCATCTCACAGCCTCCGATTAGAGTGTTGTCTGCGCCATGCTGAAGGAGTAAATCAGCACAGTTATCGCTCACTCCAACAGTCATCGTAGTACACTTACTGCTGAACAGAAGTTATCCATGTTTCCCAAATGCTCGCATTGTCTTTTGTCTTGCACCTCATCCCGGTGAACCATCCACGTTCCGCTCGGCATAACATTGAGTACGTGCTTCTGAGCGATGGTACTGTGCGAAACATTGTTATTTCTTGCGTTCCCGAATGTGGAAAAATTCAAATGATATTAAAAATTGTGAATACATCGTTGTAACGTGAAGCTGGTCGGACGTGTAATTTATTTTTTCTCGTATGTACCGTATTTTCGCCGAAATAATTCAGGTATCCGGACATGGGTGAAGAATTCCACGATTAGTGGATAGGATAAATTGACCCACGGGTCCTGGTTTATATCAGATGTCCCAACGCAAGGACCCGCATTGCCGGATCCATCAGCAAGGGAGCCCGGATTTGGGCGGCAAACGAGGGCCAGATGGAAACCCTTGCAAATAAACGCTGCCGGCTGTTGTAGCTCGGTCATTTTTTTTGTTTGGCCATGTTTTTGAGAATCCTTCAAAAACTGGCTGCGGCTCGGATTCGTCATCCATATTGGCCATAAAGTGTCGCTCACCATCAGATTTGGCCATAATTGACTGCGCTCCGCAGCCTCCCTTACTGATTTAGCCATATTCAAGCGCGCGCCGGCTCCTCCTTTCAAATGTGGCCATGAAGACGTCCGACGGAAAAACGATCGCGCGAGGGAGCGATATTGACAAAGGAAGCCTCATAACCACTCGGAGAACTCCTAAAGCCATTCTTAATGTTGATAGGTACAAATACGGACATGAAAGGAGAAATATTACCGTTCTAGCACGCTCCAAGAAATAAAGAAAAAGAACCACAATTATAAAAAAAATGAAACTATAGTGAGAATTTTGAGCGACTTAAAATTATCTTAATTCATAGAATAGGTGATTGAAATCGAAATATAACTACTCGCCTATCAAGGGGTTAGAAAATTTGGTAAAATAATATTCTTCATAAAAATTCATAAATGTTTTCAATAAATAAGAAAATTTTGCTTCTATATAATTTCATACATTTCTCTGATTCTAATGTATCTCTTCCATGCCTGTTTGGGTTTCATCTATAAAAAATATAAATACGTACCTTTTGAAGCACATAATGTTGCATTATATATGAAAGTTCATTCTAATGTCTTGATTCAAAATGAAACCAAATTAATCTCTTATGCATCATTATTGGCGTGATACTTCAAAATATAAGCACATGGAGAAGCATAATTAATGCTTAAAATCATGATCATGTAACATTTTACATATTTAAATAAGGATTTTATAAATTATATTTCACATAATATGTGGCAATTAATATTAATTATACGAAATTATCTCGATCTACCATTAAATCACATCATGCTGTAATATTATTAGATATTATATTCTTTTAATAAATAAAACCTGATAATAAGTTGAAAAATTAAGGTAAACTAGCGAAAGTTTTGAATAAAATTTACATTTAATAATAAAATAAAATTTAACTAAGAACAAATTTCAAATAGTTTGTAAATTTCATTTATTCGTTCCAATTGGAAGACCTTAATTAGCCATAAATATTAAATCATGGAATAATTGTTTCAATTTGGAAAATCCATCAAAATCGAAGCTTTAAATAAGAATTTGTTACTTATGATTTATTATTGATTTTTTTATAAATTGAATTATGTTTTGTTTTCAATTACAAAAAAATATGTATATTGGTTCCTAAATCTCAGTTTATTTCTATTGGTTAAATTTCAAAGGTTTTCTTGTTTTGATGTGATATGTAAGTATTTTATATCATATTGTTTATATTGTTGTTATATCAAACCGAAATGTATCTTAAATCTAGAATTTTCATGCATTTGTTTGTTTTGGACATTATGTTTCTTTATTTTTAACTGATTTAGGGACGAGTAATTATATTTCGATTTCAATCACCTATTCTAGTAATTAAGATGATTTTGAGTCCCTTAAAATCCTCACTATAGTTTCATTTTTCTTATCATTGTGGTTCTACTTCTTTATTTCTTGGAGCGTGCTAGAAGGTTAATATTTTTCCTTTCATGTCCTTATCTGTACCTATCAATTTTAAGAATGGCTTTTTGAGATCTCCGAGTGGTTATGGGGCTTCCTTTGTGAATATCGCTCCCTCGGGCGATCGTTTTTCCGTCGGCCGTCTTCATGGCCACATTTGAAAGGAGGAGCCGACGCGCGCTTGAATATGGCTAAATCAGTAAGGGAGGCTGCGGAGCGCAATCAATTATGGCCAAATCTGATAGCGAACGACACTTTATGGCCAATATGGATGACGACTCCGAGCCGCGGCCAGTTTTCAAAGGATTCTCAAAAACATGGCCAAACGAAAAAAATGACCTTGTACCTGCTGGTGACTCCTCGTCGTGACAAGAAATCAACCCGCTGCATGGGCCTATAGTTCGGCATGGAAATCATCTAGTCATCGAGAACCAACTGGATAATGTGTTTTAACAAGGCAAACTAGCATGGAATGGACGTTTTAATATCAAAATTGAACGTAGAACCTTTTTTTGCTGATGACTCGGCCTTCGCTCTGGTTGGTCAAGGGCTTGCGACAACACTGGACTTCGCCGGATCGAGATTCTCAAAAGCAGGATCCGTTTGAAGGGCCTTGTCACTGAGATCGAACAACAGGGCTCCACGGCTGGTGAGATTGGCGGGGGGGCCTGTTCGTTGACGATGGAGAGAAAAGGGCTGCCTTATGGGTCCGCTTCAACCAACGCGGCCCTGAGGTCGAACTGCCCTAGTTGATATGGCGTGTCTATCCGGAGTTCTGTGGGTATAGGGTTGATGTCCTGTTCAGTCATTGTCAACCGGAACCGGGGGCTACTTTGTAGTATCCTTTCACTATGGCCTCGCACCATCGATTTCGTATCGACAAGTGCGCTCCTGTGTTTTTCCGTTGGATTGGGTTCTTTTGAGTCACCGGTAGTCATGGTGCAAGCTTTGTCGTAGGCAATCATCTGAAGGGAAGTGTTCTTATTCAAGTTGTTTGCTTAACATGCGACATCTTAAGCAAGTATCTCAAGGGAAAACTCGTCTTTCTGGAAATGCGAGCCCCCCATCCCCCTTTTCTTCTTCTGTGGCGGAGCACGCAGTGACAGAATTCTTGACTCGAAAACGGAAACCAAACAACATACGAACTCTTGGTTTCTCACTGGAATGAAGTAGTCCATCTAAGGAATTGAGATGCAACGCCGGCTGGTTCCCTAACGTCAATGTTTTCCTTTTTCAATGTTCTGTCCCGTTCGGGTTCCTGTCAGCCACACTACCCCAGGTCTAGGTAGGACGCCGAACCATAATAAATTCAAGAAATCATGGATGCTATTCGCCGGTTTTAATGGGGCCCTTCTAGATCGCGTCTCCCTGCATAGTCCAAGCTTCGACGGGCCCCGTCGGATGAGTTCGTGGAGAACCCGGAAGGTCATTTTTTTGTTTGGCCATGTTTTTTCGTATCCTTCAAAAACTGGCCGCGGCTCGGAGTCGTCACCCATATTGGCCATAAAGTGTTGCTCCGCAACCTCCCTTACTGATTTAGCCATATTCAAGCGCGCGCCGGCTCCTCCTTTCAAATTTGGCCATGAAGACGGCCGACGGAAAAAGGATCGCACGAGCGAGCGATATTGACATAGGAAGCCCCGTAACCACTCCGAGAACTCCTAGAGCCATACTTAATATTGATAGGTCCAAATAAGGACATGAAAGGAGAAATATTACACTTCTAGCACGCTCCAAGAAATAAAGAAGTAGAACCACAATGATAAGGAAAGTGAAACTACAGTGAGAATTTTAAGGGACTCAAAAGCATCTTAATTACTAGGATAGGTGATTGAAATCGAAATATAATTACTCGCCCTTCATCAGGTTAGAAAACGTTGTAAACTAATAATCTTCATGAAAATTCATAAATGTTTTCAATAAACAATAAAAGTTTCATTCTATATAAGTTCATACATTTCCCTGAGTATAATGTATCTCTTTCATGCCTGATTGGCTTTCATCTATTAAAATATATAAATACACACCTTTTAAAGCACATAATCTTGCATTATACATGCAAGTTCATTCTAATGTCTTGATTCAAAATGAAACCAAACTAATCTGTTATTCATCACAATTGGCGTGATAATTCAAACTATAAGCACCTGGAGAAGCAGAAGTAATGCTTAAAATCATGATCATGTAACATTTTCCATACTTGAATAAGGATCTTATAATTTTATTTTACACATCAAGTGGAAATTATTATTAATTAAAATCAATGATCTCAATTCAACATTCAATCATATTATGATATAATATAACTAAATATTATATTCTTTTAAGAAATAAAACCTGATCATAGGTTCAAAAAACATGAGGTAGACCCGCTGAATTGTTAAATAATATTGAAATTTAATAATAAAATAAACTCTATTTAAGAATACATTTTAAAAACATTTGTACATTTCATTGATCATTCGCATTAGGAAGCCCTTGATTACCCATAAATATCAAATCATGTAATAACTGTTTAATTTGAACAATAAATTATATTTGGAGCTTGAAATAAGAATTTATTATTTATTTTTTTAATTTATAAGTTTATTGTATTATAAATTCAAATATTTGTTGTTTTCAAGTACAGAAAAATATGTATATTGGTTCCTATATCTCACTTAAATTCCGTTGGTTAGCTGTTAAAGGTTATCTTATTTTGATGTGATACGTAAGTATTTTATATCATATTGTTTATATTATTTTTGTATCAAAACGAATTGTATCTTAAATCTAGAATGTTCATGAATATGTTTGTTTTGAGCATTATGTTTCCTCATTTTATAACTAATTTAAGGGCGAGCAAGTATATTTTGATTTCAATCACCTATCCTAGTAATTAAGATGCTTTTGAATCCCTTAAAATTCTCACTGTAGTTTCATTTTCCTTATCATTGTGGTTCTACTTCTTTATTCATTGGAGCGTGTTAGAAGGTTAATGTTTCTCCTTTCATGTCATTATTTGGACCTATCAATGTTAAGAATGGCTTTAGGAGTTCTCGGAGTGGTTACGAGGCTTCCTGTGTCAATATCGCTCGCTTGCGCGATCCTTTTTCCGTCGGCCGTCTTCATGACCACATTTGAAAGGAGGAGCCGGCCCGTGCTTGAATATGGCTAAATGAGTAAGGGAGGCTGCGGAGCGCAGTCAATTATGGCCAAATCTGATAGGGAGCGGCACTTTATGGCCAATATGGATGACAACTCCGAGCCACGGCCAGCTTTTCGAAGGATACTAAAAAACATGGCCAAACGAAAAAAATGACCAACCCGGAAGGCACTCTCGAGGTGCTGGGCTACATGAAAATGTATGCAAAGTTAGCGGAAAGGTCTTACCTTACATGTTTGTTCGTCAGAATAGGACCTTGCACTGTGGTTGTCATCAGTCATGATCCCTGTTGGGCTTGAGGGACAGAGTGGGGTTCCTTCTCTGTGACAAATCTGACCTCCCGGGGCTATAATTTTTGGCACGACCCAGAAGAGGGCAACTTTGGCCCCGAACTGGAATAGTTTTTAACTATTCTCGAGGGAGGGAAAGTCCAAGCTGCGAAGTGACGAACTCGTGCGAGGGTGTCTCAAAAAATCGTGATTGCGCTCTTTTTGTGGCAATGGTCGTGAACCGATTTACCGCGATTTCATTCATCAATAAAAAAATCTATGCCTATGTGGCACTCGCATCGTTGAATTCTATCGATAAGATAGTTTTGTAACTAGGTTTCCGGAGGTTTGGCAACTATTTTTTAACTATCGCTCGTCTTTCGACACCGACGCAATTCGTGCTTATGAACGGAAGCGATGAGGGCATCTCCTTTAGCTTCGAGTGCCTGAATTTTGTGTGCTTGACTCTCGAAGGGCAAACTACGCTTCGGCCAACCGAGCCCCGCGGTCCCGCGGCCGAGTCGCACTCGGAGGCCTACGGCACTGATCCACGTCATTGATTTACACGTCATTGATTGGAACTATGGCTAGTAAACGACAAATGCTGGAAATGGCGGAAAACAGGGCTCCTTCGAAATGGCTGGCCAATCATCGATGAGCTCTACCGCTTAAATCGAGCTCAACGATGATTGGTGATGACTATCCCCTATTCGTGCGAAAAACCGATCGACCAACCGATCGATTAAAGGATTCCACTTCGAGGCCTTTGTGTTGGCACCCACAAAAGTAATGACCTAATCATAGGATTTCGTAGGAAGTTACATTTCCAGGTAGTTGGCAAAATGTATCGATCTGCCCAACTTCTACTACCAGTCTGTCTGGAAAAGCTTGGTTTTCTGATGGAATGCACAAAATCAGCTACTTATTTGGACTTTCTTGCGTTCAAAGAGCCCGACGACCAATCTGGATTATCTGCCCACCCCCCTGCCTTTTTGGAAGGTCTCGTCTACTTTATAAGCATGTTTGATGAAAATAATATTTTAACATTGAGAGATTCCATTGAAGTCGCAAAATGGAAACTTGTGGACAATGACCATGTACCCGACGGAGTACCTCGTCACCGACACTCCGGCTGCGGGGCTTCCTGAGATCAATGTGTTGAAGTCAGGGCCTATGGATAGAAAGAATCAAAAAACGGAATGAATGGATATTAAAAGGGCGAAATAGCTCTAATATCCACATTCCCGAAGGGCGGACCCTCCCATATCCAATTGCTAAATTTTATGTCCCCCATATCCACCAGTTTAAAATATAAGAACCCCATGTCCACGGTCGTCGACGACAACACCGCCATGTCCACTACGCCCGTTATTACTACGCCATACCGGCATGGCGTTCATATTTGTAAGGTGTGGATATGGGGTTATTATTTTTCGAATAAAAAGCGCGTTCCCCAAAACGTGAAAAGTGTATTGTCCGTTGTGCGTAAACGGCGGGCTAAGGGTCAGCGCTCTTCTGTTGGCGGAAAATGAGACCGTCCAATAGTGTTTGTAGGAAGGCGTAATATGTCGGAGACCCCTCAAAATAGCAATTGTATTACGGGGGGATGATGTTTCTGCCAAGGGAACTTGTCGGACTTTCGTTACGTTTAGGCGGTATTCAAGAAAGAAGCAATTGTCGTACGAAGGAACGGATCCTAAACATCGGCATTGTGAACTGGTAACCACGGCACGCAACGTCATGCCGCAGGCTTTCGCGGTCAGCAACCGCCAGCCTGTCCACTATTGTCAATTCGTCATGAACGCAACGTTCCATGCGCCGACTCTACGCAAGGCAACGAGACACATCGAGTCGCATTTCGTGCATGAACGAGGACTGTCAACTCCCCCCGAACCCATGCCACGGTGTCTATTTTCTGTACCATGCAGACGTTGCGCCAATGACTGGCCGGGGGACAATCGCGTTCCACCGTCCTGTCCAGGGTGTCCGATGGTCGCGCATTGGACCCTACTCTCGACCGGTATCGACAGTAGGGTCCAAGGCCCCGTCATGCTAGAGAGACACCCACCACGAAGGACAACCGCGTGCCATGGAAGCGCTTGTGGACACCTCTGAGCCCGGTGAGAATGGGTATCTAGTGTATTTAATTCTGATTTTACATGTAATGTACCCAGGTCGTCCAACATGGCTGCCCAGCTGCAGTGGGCTGCGTCCCGTAGGCGTAGGTCAGGCGACGCTATTGTGGTTTCTAAACGCCGTGGTCTCTCATGTCCGCAACTCAACGAGCCAGGTCTCGTGCCCCAAACCCTTTCCTCTGGAAACCTCGTGTACGACGAGCACTTTGAGCATGTGCAGCGTTCTCAGGTGCTCCTCATCTCGCCCGAACAAGCACGAGACACTTTGAGGCTGTCCCGACCGATTCATGTAGCTGGTAAACATTCAATCACGTATTCCCTTGGTGTAAAGAATACTTGGTTCTCGATCCAGGTTTTGAATCCTGCCATGTCCTTGTTTTTTTTGTAGTTTCCTTCCACGATGAGGCGTCTGGTGAGGCCCCAAAACGCAGAAGGGCGGAAACTACTTTTCCCAGTGGGGTGTCATTCCGGGACATGGCTGAGGCGCGCGCTGCAGTGGACGACTACGCCATCACAAACCAAATGACGATTCGCTGGCTACGTAGTGAGAAGACGTGGTTCACTACACGGTGCGGGCAGATCAAGGAAAAAGACTGCCCGTGGCTGCTACGTGCCCATGTCGCGGCAAATGGTTCTGGTGTTGTTGTGGACGAGTTTGTCGACGGTCATAAGTGTGTCCCGGGTGTTGGGCGTGGAGACTCGGCGAAGACAATGAAGTGCGTGGCGCTTCATATTGAGTCGACGCTGAAGCGGAATCCCACAACAGACGTGAAGACGTTGGCTGTTGTTGTGCGCAAAGCCACATGCAAGGCCGTAGACAAAAACACCATGTACCGGGCGAAGACGAAAGCGCAGGAACATCTCATCAGCCCCAAAGCCTTATCCTGGAGCCTTTTCCCACTTTACTACGCCGAGGTACGTGGGTTCCGCATGTGGCCTACCTGTTTGCCCGGGCTTATGTGAACATAAGCTAACACAATGTGTTGTGTGCGCTGCAGCTCAAGCGGGTGGACCACAACACACATGCTGTTGCGGAGGTGACTACGGAGGGTGTTTTCACGAGAGTGTTTGTCGCCCCTGGTGCCACTGTCCTCGGATTCCAGCACGCACGTCGTATCCTCACGATGGACGGCACGCATCTAAAAAATGGCCACAAACAAGTGCTCCTCATCAGCCAATTTTTCGACGCCAATGACAACGTCGTGCCAATGGCGTGGGCCATGGTGCAGGGAGAAAATGAAGACAACTAGACGTGGTTTTTGGAACAGCTGGCAATAGCCTACCCGACAGCAGCGTAGAAGGGTACGGTCGTCATTTCAGACCGTGACAAAGGTTTGTTGAAAGCTGTGGAGAAGGAGCTGCCAGGGGCTCACCACACCTACTGCTGCTACCACCTGCGGCAGAACATAAGGTAGAAGTTCGGCAAACAAGCAGGTTACTAGTTTTGGCGACTGGCACATGCGCTGACTCCCGCTGAGTGGACAAGGTGTGAAGAACAACTGCGTGCAGTGAAATCCCGTGTTGTAGTGTATCTCCTTGGAGAGGACGGGGTGGGCGGCATACTGAGGGCGCAGACTCTACTTCACCCGACACTGAAGAAGAATTGGAGTTTATGGACTGCTACCATCATGGTTGCAGTGTTACTGGAGACTTGTGTCCGGCATGTGAGATCATGGCTTGGATCCATTCTTTACCTCCTTCGGTCCAACGATGGTTGGTCAGTGGACTTCTAGGTCCTTTCATCAATGGCTGTGCACACTGAGTGCAATGGATGTGGAATCTTGGATTGAGACACTGAAGGGTATCAACATCCCTCTAAGTTGTATTGGGTAGTGTTGAGTGTTCCTTCATATGGAGTTTCTGTTATTAAACCGTGTGCAATATGAATCGTGTATCCATAACATCACAACAGTAAAAGCTCAACAACAGACAAAACTTGTACCAATGTGTGGAAAGTGTATCAATGGAATGGACGCTGATTCGGCTGGAGACGTACTTGGGCATCCCATTGTAAAAAGTACATGATTAATAACAAAAGAACCATGGGATTGGGAAAAGTTCATGCTAGTGATTTAGACACTAAAGTGTCACAACTTCCCTGTAAATTGTAGTAATGAGAAGTCTACAATGTTCCTTCATATGGAGTACCCGTTATTAAACCGTGTGCAATATGAAGCGTATATCCTAGGCATCCCATAGAAAAAACTTGACGATTAATGACGAAAGAACCATGGGGTCACATACGCGACAACGTCATGGGATGCATCTGCACCCACGGCTGCCAGTCACTTTTCGCGTACACTGGGCGGCTAGTTGGAGCGCGCATACCCAAAATCCAACACATGGTGTGAGGACTCGGCGGCGCATGGTCATACATGGCGTCCCACCGAGCCTTAAGGTGGCGCCATGCAGCCTCAGCCTCGTCACATGTTGGTTTCGGTGGAA
>SZWC01001360.1:57472-89787 GCA_023375785.1 Penium margaritaceum
TCCTCCTCCTCCTCCTCCTCTTCCTCTTCTCCTCCTTTCCTCCAAATGTACTCCTCCCGTCCTACTAGTCAGCCCCCCTCCGATGCTGCTGCCAAAACCTCTCCCCATTCTCACCACTTCCAACAAGCGGCAGATGTGCGGCAGGGGTGCGCGCATGGAACAAGGGCAAGGGTATTTTGATTCAAGGCTGCGGAAAACAAAATACCCTAGCAGGGGTGTGCGCATGGAACAAGGGCACGAGGGACTTTCGTCTGTGGGAACCGCGCTCGCGTGTGCATGTCTGGGACCGGCCCAAGTTTGAAGGCCTGCAGATGTCCATGGTCGCTGACGACCAATGGAGTCATGAGGGCCATGCATCGCATGCTGCATGTTGTGCGTTGCATGCTGCATGTTGTGCGTTGCATGGTGCATGTTGTGCATTGCATGGTGCATGTTGTGCGTTGCATGGTGCATGTTGTGCGTTGCATGGTGCATGTTGTGCGTTGCATGGTGTGTGTAGTCCCATGCAAGGTGCGTGATGTGCGTGGCATGCTGCATGTTGTGCGTTGCATGCTGCATGTTGTGTGTCGCATGGTGCACGGTGTGAAATGCTGCGCTCCGAGCACCATTTCTTCTGCGACTGTTGAAGGCAGGCCAAGGCCCTCCTCCATTTTCCCCCTCTTTTTCCCCTGCGGCCACGTTGCCCCAACTCTCCTCTGTAACTTGCTTCTGTTTCTTTTTCTGAACCTCTATCTCTCCTCCAATGAGTCACTTCTGTGTCATCCAGCATGGGTGTGTGGAGGGAGCGAGGGCACGAGCTACCTGCGCCTGTGGGACCCACGCTCGAACAAGCTCGTGTGGGACTGGCGAGAGTTCGACGACCCGCAGGTGTCCATGGTCCCCGCCGACCGGTGGTGTGCGCTGTGCGACGCCGCCGTATGCGAAGATCTCTCCCTCCTCTTCAAGGCCTCCCCCTCCTGCCCAGACACCGCCTCCTCCCGCCTCTCCGCCCTCGACCTCCGCCGCCTCCCGCCTCTCCCTCAGGCCGCCCCTTCTTCCCCCGCTGCGGCCGCCGCTGCGGCGGCATATGCAGCAGCGGCGACCACCGATGTTCCCTCGCTGGGCAACGACGACTGGACGGTTCTCCACTGGCAGAGCCCGTCGGAGGGGTTGAAGGTGGGGGGGTCTCCCCGGAGCCTCAAAACGGACACCAACGTCCTTCGCCTGGTGGCCGTCCCCAGGAGCTGCCAGATCATCTGCAACCGCCAGCCCACCCTCGAGGTGTGGACGCCTGTCGCTCGCACGTTCGCCGATGTGGCGGGCCAGCACGGCGGTGCCACATCATCAGCGACGACGACGACGGCCGCTGCCGCCTCGCAGCCAGGCGGCACGGATGGGCTGGCGGCGCGCGGCACGGCCTTCGCGGGAGGACTTTCCGGAGCATTGAACGGCGCAGCAGGCATGGGCGGGCTCAATGGAGGCGCGACGATGGGGCAAAATGCCGGCCTGACCCGAAGTCTGACGATCACCCCACCCCCACGCTCGTCCTCCGCCTCCGAGCTTGCAGGGCTGGGGGGATGGGGACCAGGAGGAAGTCCGGGAGCCAGAGCAGGGAGGGGGCGAGGCGACGTGGACCCCTACGCCTTCCGGAGGAGCTATGCACTGTCGAGGGAAGAGCACGCGCGTAAGAGGATGAGCCTGGGTGCCCCGTACAACTGGGTGTACGACATGTCACTGGGAGGGAATCAACGACTGTTTGTCGTGAGGGAAGATTGCCGACCTGGCTCTCTGGACATGGGGGCGATTGAGGTCTGGGAAACGCGAAGGGGTGGTGGAGGCAGAGGAGGCGGCTCCAGACAAGGGGAGTGATCCGTCTCATCCATTCCGCCTTGTTCCCTCACGACCCTCGCACCCGCCCTCGCAGCTGCAAAGGTGGGGACACCGTTTTTGTAGGTGAGGCGTGAGGTTCGTTTGTATCACTTTACATATGGAACAATATGGTCCATGGCACGTTGTTTTGCGGATTGATTGGACTGTGTCCCCATTCGGGGGGCACAGTTCATTGAACTACTTAATGGGGGCATATGACAACACTGTCCTACTTCATATCGAGGTATCACAGACCCGTGCACCACTTTCTCGGGCTGAGCGGCTGCACCATTCTCCTCTGTTGCTCAAATGGCTGTCAGCTGAGGATGTGAAAGGGGCGGTTACGCTGGCATGAACCACAT
This sequence comes from Penium margaritaceum, assembly GCA_023375785.1. Taxonomy (NCBI): domain Eukaryota; kingdom Viridiplantae; phylum Streptophyta; class Zygnematophyceae; order Desmidiales; family Peniaceae; genus Penium; species Penium margaritaceum. The sequence goes on from SZWC01001360.1 coordinate 59,683, forward strand.
GTTGTACACAATGTACTTGTCAGCTATCAACATCCTCATAACATTTGGATGCTCATCCCCCTTTTGCAATAAATTTGAAGCAATGGTGACTGATGAGCAACCTAAGGAAACCATGAGTAGGAATTTTTGAACTGGAATCTGTCCTGGATCTGCTCTTGTTTGGACAGTGCGGATGCGGTCACAAAAATCGACACAAGAAGAGCTGTCTCGTAAGTGCAACCAAAGAATGTCTTGCAAATTCACGAGCCCTCGATGTCCGCACAACCCTTGAAGAGTCTGACATGTTGAGTCCGTTGAAAAGCTAACCAAACAGCAATGAGACTAGCGGCTATGTGTGGTGGAGAGGGCAGGGGAGCTTGAGGGGGTGAGGCAACAAGCCATGGATCAAGTATTTTAGGGCGTGCAGGCCCATGCAAAAACAAACATGAGCTCTGTGTGTGAGTGTGATGCAAGACGCCAAGAATTTGGCTAAGTCTAGAATGCTGAATATAAAAGAACAAGGAGGGTTTACAAATGAGGCCCTATGTACGGGCGCCGGCAGCTAGCTGCACTGGGCTCCGTCACCCCTGCTGAACCCAAACGAGTCAGCAGGGAGAACACACTGCACAAACTGTTGGTTTTCGTGCATCTGTCATTGTACTCTGTTGTGTCCTCCCGGCTTGTGTACATCAGCATGCAAATGACTGACGGCGAGACTTAACGCCGCTAAAGTGTCGCTCGGTGGAGCCGACGCACGCTGAGGCCCACTCACCCGTCACTGGAGCCTCCTCCTCTGGCGATGCGCTCCGCTCCATCGGCAGGCCTCCTCGGTGGTCGGGCCGCCAGCGGTCACTGCCACTGCAGATGCTGTCTGCATGCACCTAGCGCTGTGTCTGACTGTGGCATTGCGTCTGCAGCATCATGCGATGCCTAGGGTCCATGTCTCCTGTTGTATGGCCCTGTTTAACATCGTTGACTGTCATAGGCACTGCCTGGGTTCGTGCAGCCATAAATTCTTGTAGCTATTTTTATAGCTGATTCTGACTGCAGGATTGCGTTTGCAACCTCGGTATTATGGTATGGTCCAGATTTCAGGCAAAACCGACGACGCCCGGGTTTTGGGCTGTCGGGCGTCTGGCAGGGCTCATCGAGAAAACCCTGCCTTCCAGAAAATAGGCCTAGCACTATTTTCTGATTGGCTGGTTAGCTGAGTAACAAGTTCTACACTAGTGGGGGGGAGCTAGAACTTGGAGGGGTCTCCCATTGTTGCTCATTCTTCATTGCTAATCAGTTACTTTCAGTTTTCAGCTGCTTTCTGGCGCTAACACTGGCGCGCGCACTTCTGAGTAACAAACCCAGAGCTTCCAGACTTAGTCTCTAGAGCAGCAGACTGAGGGGGCAGCAGACTTAAGCAACGAGCGTGGAAGCCCGCNGGTATTATGGTATGGTCCAGTTTTCAGGCAAAACGGACGACGCCCGGGTTTTGGGCTGTCGGGCGTCTGGCAGGGCTCACCGAGAAAACCCTGCCTGCCAGAAAATAGGTCTAGCACTATTTTCTGATTGGCTGGTTAGCTGAGTAACAAGTTCTACACTAGTGGGGGGGAGCTAGAACTTGGAGGGGTCTCCCATTGTTGCTCATTCTTCATTGCTAATCAGTTACTTTCAGTTTTCAGCTGCTTTCTGGCGCTATCACTGGCGCGCGCACTTCTGAGTAACAAACCCAGAGCTTCCAGACTTAGTCTCTAGAGCAGCAGACTGAGGGGGCAGCAGACTTAAGCAACGAGCGTGGAAGCCCGCACGCTGTATCGACAACGCATGCTGCCCCAATATGCTGCCTAGGTTTCTAGCTTGGTATCAGAGCCACAGCGTAGCAGCAGCAGTAGAAGACTAGCGTACAGGTGCCAGACACCGCCGGTGGACCCCCATACACGCCAATGCAGGGGAAATGCTGCCAGATTTTTTCCGGCAGCATTGACTCGCATAGTGGCGGCGTCAGATTTTTTCCCACAGCCAATGGGCCAGGGGAAATGCTGCCGAAATTTTTTTCGGCAGCACTGACCCCCACAGGTGACGCGAGGAGGTGAGCGGCAGGCGGCGTCCAATACCTGCGGGCGACGACGCACGCGGCAACGTCACCGAGGTGGAGTGACTTGCACCAGCACGCAGCAGCAGCAGTCTGCAGGAGCGGCAGCCGCAGGCAACGGCAGCGAGCAGTGGCAGCAACAGCCAGCAACAACTGCGTGCAGTAGCAGCAGCAGGCAGAAGCAGCAGCTCGCAGCAGCCCGCAGTAGAAGCAGCCCATAGTAGCAGCTCGCAGCAGCAGCAGCTCGCAGCAGCAGCGAGCAGCAGCAGCTACAGCAGCGTGTAGCAGCAGCAACAGGCTGCAGTAGCCACAGCAGCAAGCCGTAGTAGCCGCCAGCTACAACAGCAGCTGCAGCGAGCAGCTGCCAGCAGCGGCTACTGCTGCTCGCTGCCTGCAGCGAGCGAGCAGCGAGTAGCAGCCCGCTGCTGCCAGCGAGCAGCGGCTCGCTGCCAACGAGCAGCAGTCCGCTGCCAGCGAGCAGCAGCTCGCTGCCAACGAGCAGCAGTCCGCTGCTCGCAGTTGACAGCGGGCAGCTGCCCGCTGTGACAGACGAGGAAGAAGAAAAAAAATGCAAGAGCAAAAAATCCCCCACCCCATCTGTTGCACTGCCGCTGCTGCAGCCGTTGCCTTCACTGCTGCAGCAGCCTTAGCAGCCGTAGCAGCCTGCACCAGCAGCAACTACTGCTGCAATTGCAGCAGTAGCAACTGCTGCTGTAACTGCTGCTGCAACTGCAGCAGTAGCAGCAGCAGCAGCAGCAGCTGCAACAGCAAAAGCTGCAGCAGCAACAGCTATAGCAGTAGCACCAGCACCAGCACCAACTGCAGCAGCAGCAACAGTAGCAGTGCCAACAGTAGGAGCACAAGCAGCAGCAGCAGCAATAGCAACAGCAGCTGCAGCAGCGGCCCCAACAACCGCCACTACTGAGATCAGCATCCCGCTGCTGACTTGACTGCTAACGTCATCAACTCAAAGAAAAACCAAAGAAGGGGGCAAGGGAAGGGAGAAGTAATCCTAAGGGTCGGCAGGACGTCCACCGCCCTCAACAGACGTCACTGCTGACGTCAGCACCCCACAAAGAGAAAAAAAAAACAAAAACACAAAACAAAGGGCATCACACCATGGCTGGTAGCCCCACTGGGGAGGGGTCCTCCTCTGTTGGGGGGACCCCCACCCCCCCTTTCTTGCAGCGGCTGCAGCAGTAGCAGCAGCGACAGCAGCAGCGGCAACAGCAGCAGCAGCAGTAGCAGGAACAGCAGGAGCAGCAAGAGTAGCAGCAGTAGCAGGAACAGCAGTAATAGCATAAGCAGCAGCAGTAGCAGCGACAGCAATAGCAGGAGGAGCAGCGGCGCCAGCAGCCCTCTAACGTCGTCGGCGACAACCCTGACCCCCTCGCTGCTCTTCAGCAACAACTCGCCGCCCTGACGCAGCAGCTTGCGGCACTGCAACCATCAGTCTCTCAGTCTGCCCACAATGCGCCTCCATCCTTCCCCCCTCCAGGGCATGCCAGCCCAGCTGTGTCTGCTGCCACGCAATACCTAGCGCAGCAGTAGACTCTGCACCAGCGACAGACAGTGACCTCCGTCCTTGACCCCACTCTGGGTGCCGGCCGCAGGCAAAAGGACTTTGAGACGCCGCCGCCGCCGCTTTAGGCCGGCGAGCAGTTCCAGAGCTGGGAGCTTTGCCTACGCATCTAGGCGCAGGGTGAGGGCCTGTGGGCATACTACATCCTGCCGTATGATGCCACCCTGGCCGACCAGCTGTATGACGCTGGTCATGCCGTCCGGGCTCTAGTCCCTGTCGCCCCTCCGGCTTCTCGCCTCGCCCTCGAGCCCTTCTTAGGCGACTTCACCGCTGGCGCCACCCCAGACCCTGCAGCCGCGTGGCATGTTCTCACGCGTCCCCATTGCCTGTCCAGCGACGCTGAGACTAGCCGCCTGCTGTGGGAGTTCAACTCCCTGCACATGGGGAGACCAAGACGGTCACCTCCTACTGGCAGCAGGCGGAGGACATCCTACGTCGCCGCCGGACCTCTGCCCCACCCCCTTTGGCCGCGCTCCTCACAATCAAGCGTGGTGCCATCGAAGCGTACGCGGACGTCTTCGTCCACTACCCTCACAACGTTCTCTCCACCATGGCGGCCCAGGGCACCCTCATGCCCTGGGTATACGAGCTCTTCCTCCGCATTGAGGAAGCTTATCTGGAGTCCTGACTCCAGCGCACAGTGGCCATCGCCTCCCCTACCGTCGCCTCCCCTGCCATCGCCTTCGTGGCTGTCGCCTCCCCCGTTGCAGCTACCTCATCGACCGTCGACCGGGTCCAGCGCTGGCGGCTCGGTCTGCCACAACTGTGGCCAGCCCGAGCACGGGTGGTACACGTGCCCTCTACCGACGGATGAGGCACGCGTCATCGCCACCATGCATCGCTAGCCCGAGCGCCATCTCGCCTCTGCCGCCGTGGCTATCGCCGGCTCTGACACCTCCGCCTCGTCCGGCAGCTCAACCATTCCGGTTGCTTCGCCGGTCCCGCCGACACCAGCGCAGCAGCCGTCGGCGCCGGCGCAGTCCTCCTACCCGGGCTCCGGCGCCATCACCCTGCACTCCGTCTACACTCCCGGGCCATCCTCTCGTGAGCGCCAGCTGGAGCACTTCATCGCGCTCCAGCTCGGCTTGCCTCGCCCTCCTCCCCAGGGAAGTGCGAGTTGCATCACTTCCTACTCCCCTTTCCAGTCCTGCATGACTGAGACTGAGCTACGCTCGTTCCTCGTTTCCTCGTCTGTCTCGTCGTCTCTCATGGTCTTCGCTACCCCCTCCCAGGACGACGTTGCTTGGTTTGACCATTGGCACTCTCGCTTCGCACCTCCTTCCACCGCGTCCGCGTCCCTTGCTTGCTGCCATGTGACCGTTAGTGATCTTGCGACCCCAGCCCAGGAGTTCATCGACTCCGGGGCCACGCATCACATGACGGCCTATCGTGAGGCCTTTAGTATGCTCGGTCCTATAGGTGATGTTTCCGGTGTCCGGACAGGATCTGGCCAGGTGTTGCCTGTCCATGGTGTCGGCGTCGTTCGTTTCTGTGGTCCCTCCGGTGACGTCTTTTTGACCGATGTCCTCTTCCTCCCTGGTCTTGAGCTCAGCCTTCTGTCCGCCACTGCCCTTGACCGCATGAGCATGGACGTTGTGTACTCACGTGGTGTTGGAACTATGTCGTTGCGTCCGTCTGGCCTTGTTGTACTGCATGCCACGGCCCCTGGCAACCTATGCCATGTACCTCGCCTCTCCTCCTCTCCTTCCGTCTCCTCCCCGTTGGTCGCCACAGGCCATGTGTTTGTCACCAGCACGCTTTCTCCTCAGCACACTCGCCTCTTGCACCGCCGCCTCTGCCATGTCCACTCTGCCGCCGTAGACAGCATGCTCCGCACCCAGCCGGCCAATGGCCTTGACCCGGAGACTTTTCCCCTCCCATGCCCAACGGAGTGCATTGATTGCGCTCAAGGGAAGATGCACCGGTCCACGTATCCCTTGTCTTCCTCCCGAGCATCTGCCCCCCTCGACCTTGTCCATTTGGACGTCATGGGTCCTCTCCCCATCGATTCCATCAGAGAGCATGGTCGCTACGTCCTTACCCTCACTGTCGACTATTCTCGCTACCGCTGAGTCTTCTGCCTTCAGCAGAAGAGCGATGTCGCCCACGCCATCCAGAACTGGCTTGTCCTTGCGGAGCGCGATTGTGGCCGCTCTCTCCGCCGCTTTCACTCCGATCGCGGTGTTGAGTACCTGGGTGAAGCCACGACCTTTCTCGCCTCTTGCGGAATTCGCCATGAAACGTCCGCACCTTACACACCCGCCCAGAATGGTGTCTCCAAACGGTGGAACCGTACTATGGCTGACTCCGTCCACACCATGCGGTTCGAGTCTGGTCTCTCCGATGGCTTTTATTTTGAAGCCAAGGCCTACATGACCTGGGTCTGGAACCGGATTCTCCACGGTCCCCTTCCCCATCAGTCCACACCGTACCAGCATTGGTGCGGTCAGCGAGCTGACCTCCGCCCGGCTCGCGTCTGGGGTTGCGTGGCCATTGTGTGGCTACCCGTCCCGCAATAGGGCAGCAAGCTCGCCCCTTGCGGATGTCCCTGCACCTTCCTCCGTTTCTCTCGTCAGTCCAGAGCCCGGCGCTTCTGGGATCCCTCTCGGCACTGCATCGTTGAGTCCGGGACGCCCTCTTCTTCAAGGACCTGTTTCCTCGCGACCTCATTCGCTCAGGCTCGTCCGTGTCTATCCCATCACGTGGGGGGGTAGTGAGTCCGTCCTCCGTCCTGCCGCTTCGGGATGACACATCCATCAGCCCCTCCGAGTCGGCAGCCCCAGTCATGTCCGTTGGTCCCTCCGAGCCGGCAGCACCAGTCGCGTCCGCTGGTCCCTCCGGGCCAGCAGCCCCAGTCGCGTCCGCTGGTCCCTCCAAGCCGGCAGCCCCAGTCGTGTCCGCTGGTCCCTCCGAGCCGGCAGCCCCAGTCACGTCCGCTGGTCCCTCTGGGCCAGCAGCCCAAGTCGCGTCCGCTGGTCCCTCCATTCCGGCACCCCCAGTCGCGTCCGTTGGTCCCTCCGGGCCGGCACCCCCAGTCGCGTCCGCTGATCCCTCCGGACCGACAGTCCCAGTCATGTCCGCTGGTCCCTCCAGGCCAGCAACCCCAGTCGCGTCCACTGATCCCTCCAGGCCGGCAGTCCCAGTCGCGTCCGTTGGTCCCTCCGGGCCATCATCTCTAGTAGCGTCCGCTGGTCCCTCCGGGCCAGCAGTCCCAGTCGCGTGCGCTGGTCCCTCCGGGCCAGCAGCCCCAGTCGCGTCCGCTGGTCCCTCCGGGGCGACAGCCCCGATTGCATCCGTGGGCCCCTCTGGGCCAGCAACCCCATCTGCCTCCATTAGCCCGACGGACTCAGTGTTGTCACCTGTCCTGCCACGCTACACGCGTGGCCCAGGCGGCAGCCTCCGACCCAGACCATCGGTGAGCGCGCAGACCGTCCCACCGCACTCCGTGGCGCCTCGACCCCCCGTGGCTCCACGTGTCTCCTCCGCTCTCACGGTCGTGAGTGGGGATCCTGGCACCAAGGCCCTCGGCCTGACCACTTCGGCCATCATTACAGACCTTCACTCGGGCTCCACACTGGGCTACGCCATGCTTCATCATGAGCATCAGTACGCTGTCGTGGCTGCACTTGCGCGCATCCCACCTGGGGCTCGAGATGCACACGCTCTCTCAGTCCGCTCCACAACACGCCCAGAGGATCCAGACACCCTACGTAAGGCACGAGCCTCTCCTGAGGCCGCACACTAGGACGCTGCATGCGCTGATGAGCTCGCCGCTATCTGAAAACACCACGTGTATGACCTCGTCAACCTTCCCCCAGGACGGAAGGCCATCGGTGCCAAGTGGGTCTTTCGGCGCAAGTGGAAGCCCGACGGGTCCTTCGACAAGTACAAGGCCCGCCTTATAGCCAAGGGGTTTAACTAGATTCCTGGGGTCGATTACGACCAGATCTTTGCCCCAGTTGGCCGGTTCTCCACTAGCCGGGCACTCTTCAGTCTGGTCGCCCAGCATAGGTGGGAGCTGCATCAGATGGATGTGAGCAACGCTTTTCTCCATGGTTCACTAGACGGTGAGGAGCTCCACATGATGCAGTCCCCAGGCTTCGACGATGGCACTGGAAGAGTCTGGCTATTATGCAAGGCCCTCTATGGCCTGAAGCAGTCGCCTCGGTACTGGAACCAAGAAATCAGTAGCACGCTCCTTTGTGGCGGGGTCCAACGCAGCACCGCTGACCCCGCACTATTTTTCAGTCTGCGAGGCCAGATTTTCACCGCTGTTCTGGTTTACGTTGACGATCTGCTCATTGCGTTGCCAGACACGGCTGCCATCCAGCGTGTCAAGGATCTGCCGCACACCGCCTACCAGATGAAGGACCTTGGGTCTGCCAGAGTCTTTCTGGGCATGGAGCTCGAGCATGATCGCTCCCAGGGCGTCCTGCACATCCACCAGGCCGCCTATGTGTAGACACTGTCCACCCACTTTGCGGAGGACCTGCCACTCGTGCCGAGCGCATCCTCACCCATGTCACCCGATGGCCAGGCGAAGTTGAAGAGTCCTGACCCAGTCGTTGTGGGGGAGCCAGTTGACGTGACCACGTACCTGCGAGTCATCGGGTCACTGATGTTCCTGGCGACGACGACGTGCCCAGACATCGCATTCGCCGTCAACCTCCTGGCCCAGTTCTCTCAGGAGCCGCATCACCTCCTCTACGAGGCCGCGATCCGAGTACTGCGCTATGTTGTCTCGACTCCTCGGCGAGGTCTCATGCTCCGCCGTCAGCCGTCTGTTGTCGCGGTGGGCTACACCGATAGTGATTTGGCCGGCAGTCCGGACGGTAAGAGTCGCACAAGCTGGATCTTTCTGATTGGTGGCACAGCTATGTCCTGGCGTAGTGGCAAGCAGGGGTGTGTTGCACGCAGCACTGCTGAGGCTGAGTATGTTGCTCTTGGCTCAGGCACGTGTGAGAGTGTATGGTTGCGTCGTCTGTTGTTCGAGTTGCGTCAGACCGTCGCATCCATCACGTTGCACTATGACAATGAGAGTGCCATGGCCATCGCAGACAATGACGACGTGCATCACACACACACAAAGCACATGAATGTTGAGTATCACTATGTACGTTCGTTGTTGCATGACGGCAGCGTCAGCATCGTGTGGGTTGAGACAGCACGGCAGTTGGTTGACTTCTTGACCAAGGCACTGAAGCGCGACTCATTCAAGAAGGCTGTGATTTCTGTTGGCATGCGTCTGTGAGTGAATCTCTCTGTCCTTGCTTGCGTCTCTGCTTGGCCTGGGGGAGTTTGGTAGTTGACTGTGTCTCTGCCCGCACATGTGCACTACGCCTGTGAGTCATGGGGGAGTGTTGGTTTTCGTGCGTCTCTCATTGTACTCTGTTGTGTCCTCCCTACTTCTGTAAATCGGCGTGCAGATGACTAACGACGAGACTTGACACCGCTGGAGTGTCGCTCGGTGGAGCCGACGCACGCTGACGCCCACTCACCCGTCGCTGGAGCCTCCTCCTCTGGCGATGCGCTCAGCTCCATCGGCAGGCCTCCTCAGTGGTCGGGCCGCCGGCGGTCACTGCCACTGCAGATGCTGTCTGCATGCACCTAGCGTTGTGCCTGACTGTGGCATTGCGTCTGCAGCATCATGCAATGCCTAGGGTCCACGTCTCCTGTTGGATGGCCCTGTTTGGCATCATTGACTATCATAGGCACTGCCTGGGTTCGTGCAGCCATAAATTCTTGTAGCTATTTTTCTAGCTGATTCTCACCGCAGGACTACGTTCGCAGCGTCGGTATGATGGTATGGTCCAGTTTTCATGCAAAACGGACGACGCCCGGGTTTTGGGTTGTCGGGTGTCTGGCAGGGCTCACCGAGAAAACCCTACCTGCCAGAAAACAGGTCTAGCACTATTTTCTGATTGGCTGGTTAGCTGAGTAACAAGTTCTACACTAGTGGGGGGGAGCTAGAACTTGGAGGGGTCTCCCATTGTTGCTCATTCTTCATTGCTAATCAGTTACTTTCAGTTTTCAGCTGCTTTTTGGCGCTAACANGCAGCGTCGGTATTATGGTATGGTCCAGTTTTCAGGCAAAACGGACGACGCCCGGGTTTTGGGTTGTCGGGTGTCTGGCAGGGCTCACCGAGAAAACCCTACCTGCCAGAAAACAGGTCTAGCACTATTTTCTGATTGGCTGGTTAGCTGAGTAACAAGTTCTACACTAGTGGGGGGGAGCTAGAACTTGGAGGGGTCTCCCATTGTTGCTCATTCTTCATTGCTAATCAGTTACTTTCAGTTTTCAGCTGCTTTTTGGCGCTAACAATGGCGCGCGCACTTCTGAGTAACAAACCCAGAGCTTCCACACTTAGTCTCTAGAGCAACAGACTGAGGGGGCAGCAGACTTAAGCAACAAGCGTGGAAGCCCGCACGCTGCATCGACAACGTATGCTGCCCCAACCTGTTGCCTAGATTTCTAGCTTATACCACAAGAACAACAAAGGTGGTCTCCTCGAGGCACCGGAAGAGTTCTCCGAGTGCCCGGATCTCGACCACCGAGAAAATACGAGCAATGCTAGAAAAACTCGAAATCAGCGTCCAGACATCCAAAATGGCTTTCCGAACATCAGAAGCCCTACTATAACCATCGGGTCTCCTCGTCGCACTGGTAAAGTCCACCGGGTGTGCAGGTCTCAACCCACCGAGAAAACTCTCCTGCCTCCCGACAAGCCCACAGGGCTCCCAGAACGCATCGACCGCGTCTCGCTGGCGCTGTCGTAGGTGCTGGAGAAGTCTCGGTACAGTCCGCAGGCCCGTCGTGTCGTCACGCCCTCCTCTACCATATACCACCAACGTGGGTATATGGATAATCCATCGGCGTCAGTCGTGACGGGTGGAAGCCACACAAACCAACACTCCCCTTGGCTGACGTAGTCGTCCACGCCAGAACAAAGGAACGAAGGCATGGAACAACATATGCCAAACCACAGTCTGTACGAGTCAACCACACACACATCTGCTACCCATCTAAGGTCTCCCTAGACACTGGCACATCCCACCAAGTGTCTGGGTCTCGACCATGAGAGGAGTGATGCACACGCGCACAAACCAGTGAAGTGCACATCATACACATGTCAGGCGACAAGAGGGTCTCCTTGTGACACTGGCGGTACCAGTGGCCGGGTCTCGACCGCTACGAGCAATCCAACAGGTGTCCGTATGCCGGCCACAATACCATCATCAACCAACGCACAGGATCATGGGGGGATCTCCTTGTAACACGGGTGCAAGTCACCACGTGTCCGGGTCTCGACCACCATGAGCAATCCAGCTCGCATGCACATGCCACACGCACTATAGTCGCACACCAGGACACACCATCACATACTCTCCTTGTTACACTGGTAAAATCCACCAAATGTCCGGATCTCGACCAACAGAGTGTGGCATGTGCATGCGAGCTGGATTGCTCATGGTGGTCGAGACCCGGACACATGGTGACTTGCACCCGTGTTACAAGGAGATCCCCCCATGATCATGTGTGTTGGTTGATGATGGTATTGTGGCCGGCATACGGACACCTGTTGGATTGCTCGTAGCGGTCGAGACCCGGCCACTGGTACCGCCAGTGTCACAAGGAGACCCTCTTGTCGCCTGACATGTGTATGATGTGCACTTCACTGGTTTGTGCGCGTGTGCATCACTCCTCTACCATCCACATGTAGCTGTGCATGTACGTCACAGTAGCCACATGTCCACTGCTATAGTATGCTCATAGCAAAGCATGGACCCCTTGCCATGCATCTCCCATAACGTCGTGTCAGGTCGAGGTCCACACAATACTCCCCCTGGGCAGATGAACCTGACGACAAATTCCTCGATGGAGATGGTGATACTATAGGTGAAGAGATCCTAGGCGATAAATCATGTGGTCTCCCATCACAGAAAGATAGCTCCCTCTGTCAAGGACGAGTCTGCTCACACCCTCAAAGATGAAGTGGTGTCTCCGACTATGACTCCTCACGTCGCTCCTGCACCACCTGGAGTGTACTAGTCCTCGTGTGACTGCCAAGGGTCCCAACTCACAGTCTCTCCTCTCTCTACTTTGTCGCGATGCATCTGTGTACGCCAAAGGAAAGGGAATGGACAAGCAGCACACAAGCGTGGATGAAGTGGCGGAGCTGGCCTCTGAGGCGAGATAAAGTACCTTGAGGCACAAGGGTTTACTGCCAAAAGAGGAGGGCTGGAGCGACGAACCGAATCACCACTCGTGGACGAAGATGAAAATGGGACAAGTGAGTCGGGTGGATGAAGGTACGTGATGGCAGCAGCAGAAGAAGTAGGAGCGATGATGGAGTCGACAAGAACGAGGATGGCGGAAACCGAAGGCATACTCACCTCTCCTATTACATTGTCTCCACCGGACGTCATACTCGGAGCTGGTACAAGGTCCTCCCCGAGTATGGGTGTGCCAGATGCTAGTGGCGGAAAGCTCGTGCCAATAGTAGTGATGCTCCCCTCCTCTAGGAATTGCTCACGCACTGCCATCACCTCCCGTTGCAGCATCACTACACGCTCCTGCAGGTCAGCGTAATCTGCCTCAGACATGTGGAGGTGGCCCATGTCTGCTTCGCGTAGGATAAACTCCGCCTCACTGGATGCTGCACATGCAAACTGCAAAACTCGTGAGCACAGCTCCATCTGCATCTCTGATGCTGAAGATGATGGAGCTGGTGCTGCTGCATCCTCCAGGGGGTCAGCCAAACTCGCAATGTACTGAGACGCTAGAACATTAGATGCAAATGCAGGTGTCGCATCCACACCACAACTCGTGTCTGTCATACGAGGACGAATGAGCAGTCGTATGCCGAGAAAGAGAAGGAGAAGGAGGAGTCGTCAGAGTCTGTGGAGCATGTGGAAATGTCGTTCGTGCAAGTACTGCCACTCTCAGCGTCGATGTGATCAGCAGGGTCACCAACAGGTGAACACGAGAGGGCAGGTATCAGCTCCTACTGACGAGGTGACTCCATCTGCGTGTGTGGATCTGCTCCATTGTCCTCGATTTCCGTCGTAGAGGACACAGGTGTACAGGACTTCGGCTCGACAATGCCCGTCAAGGCGACCAGCAAGCGTAGCTGGCGCTCACGCACCGTCTCGCCGAGAAGGCTGGTCGCTGCCACCTGCTCGATAATGGAGTGAGGACCACCATCTGACTCCATCATGTGTGTCGTTGCGCCGTCGTGTGTACGGGAACCTGTAGACTCCTGAAACATGGACGACTCCTCACGCTGAAGCTGGTCCTCAGGTAGCACAGATGACACGGTGGAGCTTGCTACGTCTACTGCAGAACATGTCCTAGTGACATCTCTCAGAACGGCTGCTCTCAAGAATGCCTCAACCTCTATAAGACCAGCCGGTCGACTCTGCTCATGCACTGCGACCGTTGTCGTACTGGTGTAAGTCTCATGTGCCAATGCCCCCGAAAATCCGTATGGGGCATCCCGATCCGCACGATACTCCTCTGCCACCGTCAGGTCGCTACCGGTCAGAGTCGCAAGTGGCACCACCCGGGCATGCGGGACCTGCACTCCTCCTGATGCAACCTGCTGTTGCATAACGTCCAGCTCCTGCCATGGCAAAGATGTCGGCCTCGATGACATGCACGTCCCAAGCACTCCAACCTCCGCCGGACTGGTGTGAGTCTGCTGCACGCTCTCCCGCAAGAGTCCAGTAGACGCATCCAGATCTGTACGGGACTCCTATGCCACTGCCGAGCCGCCACCGATCGGAGCCGTGAGTGGCACTAGCGAGGGATGTCATGCCTGCGCTCCTCTTGATGTAACCTGCTGCGGAAGATCTGGATCCAGCCCGAACATGGAGCTCGATGACACGCAAGTCTCCACCATAATCGCCATGTCAGGATCAAACTCCACGAATGATGTCGCCATATCGTCTGAATCTGCCTGAGCTGATGCTCGGGCACCACGGCCCGGCGCGAGTGCAGATCATGTCGCTACGGTCACAGCAAGGAATGCACGGTGATCACACTCCCCCTCGACAGGTATACCAACAGAAGCCGAGGAGGTAGAGGATGTATCAAACCGGCGTGAGCACGGTGTGCGGAGCGCTGACGCCGACGCCGTGGGGACACACGATTGGAACGACTACATGAAGGCATGTCATCGCGCGATGGTGTCGTGGTTGTGGGAGAGTGGAGGATCAAAAGGATGGTGGTAGCCTGGGACTGGCTGGCAGGTGGAGCTGAAGGAACACCATCGGATGAGGAAGGAGGAAAGGATGAAGGAGACGAGATCAAGGAGGCCGTCAACAAACGAGTAGCAGAAGCACGCTCGGTGACAACGACGTCACAAAGCCACTACACCATCTGCCTCAGGCCGTGGATCTCGGTGAATATGGTGGCCAGAGGTCCAGCTAGGGGATCTACCAATGCTGGCAGATCCGTATGCTATGGAGGACGCATGCTCAAACGAGGCTGAAGCCAAGGTGTATGCCAGCCGGGAGGGCGCATCCAGTAGCGACGCCAACCATGACGTCCATCACCATAGTAGTAACAGGCAAATGCGCAGGACGCCTGCTCCGATGTCTGCACACTCATCTCGTGTGCCGGACGATGGATATGTGCCAAGGGCACCTACTCCCAGTGGTAAACACCAAGCCGCGGGAGAGGATCAGATCAATAGGTACTGTCACTCCCAGAGATCACGGCATCAGGGTCAACAAACGTGACCAGACGGGGCAAGTTGCACTACCACGGTACGCCCAGAGTATGGAGTCTTAGTAGTGTGGCTACTAATGCTGCTATCGCTAATTGAGCGAAGATTGCTCCAAAAACGGAAGGGGTGGTGGCGACAGGCGTGGTTGCTGCTCCAAGCGGTAGACGACCCTGCCCTCAGAGATGCACAGACTCCAATCCGCCGTCGATCCTACAAAGCAAACTCCACGCACTAATCCACGGGCCCCAGGGAGACGCCAGTCCACGGCGCGTCTTGAAAAAGAAGTCGCCGCCAACGACAATCTGTTGTCGGCTGGGAAGGAGGGAGTGCAAACCCAGCTGCAACGACCCCTCACTATGTACTTGTTGCAACTCGGTCCGCCACTGCTATTGCTGCCACGAAAGCTGCTACTGCTGTGGCAGTAGTAGTTGTACGATTTTGTTTTTCCTCTGTGTCCTTTTTTCTCTTGCCCTGAGCACCCCCTTTTTTTTCTCGTTGCCGTCACCCGCCACCTTATTTTTTTCCTCTTCCTCTTGCTCTCCCCTCCTCTCACCCCCAACCCCGGTCCTTTGGGTTTTTTCTCTCTTTTCTTTTCCACTCGCTTCCAGGTGCACCCCTTTTGGTTTTTTCTCTCTCGTCCCCCCTTTTCTCGATTGCCCCTAATCTGGGGCAATGGAGAAAATAGGGGATGGATGGGGGAGGGGGGGTGTCAAGCTTGTCCGGTCCTCCCTCCCGAGCGATGCTCGCTCGCTCGCTGGCTGAGCGAGCGAGTGAGTGAGTGAGTGAGCAAGTGGCAGGGAGAGGGGGGGTCTGTCCCTCTCCGCCGTCGGCCCCTCCGTCAGTTGGCCGACGAGGCTGACTGGCCCCTCCAAGGGGCCCCTCGGGAGGGGATCGAAGGAGCCCTCCGAGGGCCCCCTCGAGAGGGGAGGCTCGGAGAGCCAATAACCCCCTCCAAGGGGTCCCCTCTTAGGGGGCTCCTTAGAGGTGAAAAGAGGAGGGGGGCCCTTAGAGGAGGGTTGCGCGGCCCTCCTCCCTTTGGCAGCAGCAGCTGCAGTGGCAGGTGCAGCAATTGCGGTTGCTGCTGCTGCTGCTACTTCTGCTGCTGCTACTGCTGCTTCTGCGGCTGCTACTGCTGCTTCTGCTACTGATGCTGCTGGTGTTTCTTTGCACAGCAGCTGCTGCTGCTGCTGCTTGCTGCTGTAGCAACTGCTGTTTCTACTGCTTGCTACTACCGTCGCTGCTACTTGCTGTTGTCGCCGCTGCTGCTGCTGCTGCACGCTACTACTACTGCCATCGCTGCTGCACGCTGGTGTTGTTGCCACCGCTGCTGTAGTGGCTGCTACTGCTGCTATATGTTGTTGCTGATGACGCCGCTGATGTAGCGGCTGATCCGCTGCTATAGCTGTTGTTACTGGCGGCCCAGTTGTCGCGGCTCCTGCGTCTGCTGTTGCTATTGGTGTTAACGCCGCAGTTGCTAATGCTATTATGCGCGGCTCACTGCCCCTATGGCGGTCACATGCAGTAACTTCGCGCTCCCTCACGTTGCTGCCGGCGTGGCGCCACGTGGCGCATTCTTTTTGCGTTCCGCCCACTGCTGCTCATTCTACTACTCACGCGCCCCCCTGTGCTCTGATACCAAATTGGAAATATTTAAGGGCGTGCAGGCCCATGCAAAATCGAACATGAGCTCTGTGTGTGAGTGCGATGCAAGTCGGCAAGAATTTGGCTAGGTCTGAAACACTTAATATAAAAGAACAAGGAGAGTTTACAAATGAGCCCCTAACGGGCTTATGTAGGGACGTCGACAGCTAGCTGCACCGGGCCCCGTCACCCCCGCTGAACCTAAATGAGTCAGCGGGGAGAAAACACGACATATACCACAATAACAACAAAGGTGGTCCCTTTGAGACACCAGAACAACTCTCCGAGTGCCCAGGTCTCGACCACCAAGAAAATACAAGCAGTGCTAGAAAAACTCGAAATCAGCGTCCAGACATCCAAAATGGCTTTCTGAACATCGGAAGCCCTAATACAACCACTGGGTCTCCTCGTCGCACCATTACAGTCCACCGGGTGCACGGGTATCAACCCACCAAGAAAATTCTCCTGCCTCCCGACATGCCTACAGAGCTGCCGGAAAGCATCGACCGCATCTTGCCGGCGCTGTGGTAGGTGCTGGAGAGGTCTCGGTACAGTCCGGAGGCCCGTCTTGTCGTCACACCCTCCTCTACCATATACCACCAACGTGGGTATATGGATAATTCATCGGCGTCAGTCGTGACGGGTGGAAGCCACACAAACCAACAACAAGCCATGGATCAAACTTGTTCTTTCGAGCTTAAAAGAATCAGGAACATTGTGACAGAGCGGAAGTGTGGGGGGGACGGGGGGGAGGGATATTGCGACATGCACAGTGATGTGAGGCCAGTTCGCACGTGAAGTGATGGTTGGCTCAAACCTCCACTCTCCTGGTGTTGATTTCGGCCTCATAGACTGAGCTGAGAGCCTATACCTAGAAAAATCTAGCACCATGACCACAGCATGATTAACAACCAGTGTCTGGGACATGACCAATGTGACGCAAGTGTTGGGTCCCGACAGCCTGATCGACTTGTGTGGTGATGCTAAAATTTTCTCGGTGGATTTGCCACTCATTCCAGTTTGCATGTTTTTCTTGCCAATCATGTCTTATATGGGTCCGTTGCGTAGGGCTAGTCCTTTTGCACCTTCTAGTATAGAGGACACGTGATTCTGACCTCTGAGCAATGAGTTACGGCCGAAACTGTGGTTTCGGACTAGTTTGAGCAGGTGGAGAATACCATGGCCTCTATTGGTTTGTGTGGCTTCCACCCGTCACGACCGACGCCGATGGATTACCCATACAACCGATGTTGGTGGTATATGGTGGAGGAGAGCGTGACCACACGACGAGCCTCAGGAGTGTACCAAGATTTCTCCACCACCTACGACAGTGCTCGCGAGACGCGGTCGATGCATTCCTACAGCCCTGTGGGCTTGTCAGGAGCTAGGAAAGTTTTTTCGATGGATTGAGACCCGCGCACCCGGTGGACTGTACCAGTGCGACGAGGAGACCAGGTGGCTGTAGTAGTGCTTCTGATGTTTAGAAAGCCGTGCGTGATGTCTGGACGCTGATTCCAAGAGTTTCTAGCACTGCTTGTATTTTCTCCGTGGTCGAGATCAGGGCACTTGAGAGCTGTTCTGGTGCCTAGAGGAGACCACCGTGGTGTACGCAGTGTGTACTCTCTGCTGAATTGTTTGGGTTGAACGGGGGTAACGGGGTCCAGTGCGGCTAGCTGCTGGCGCCCCTACATAGGCCCGCTAGGGGCTAATTTGTACTCTCTCCTTGTTCTTCCATATTATGCGCTCCAGACTTAGACAAATTTATGTCGTTTTGCATTGTACTCACACACAGAGCTCATGTTCATTTTTGCATGGGCCGGCATGCCCTAATTTACTTCCCATTTGGTATTACAGCATAGGGGGGTCGTGTGAGCAGTAGAATCAAGGGCAATGGACGGAATGCAAAGAAAACGCGCCATGTGGCGCCACGCTGGCAACAACATAAGGGAGCACCAATTGACTGCACGTGATCACCAAAGGGACGGTGAGCAGCGTAGAACAACAGCAATGGCTGTCGTAACAGCAGTGGTAGCGGCAGTAGAGGCAGTTGCATTGCTGCACGGTAGGAGGAGTGGCGGTAGAGTAGCCGCTCAGAGCAATGGCAGCAACGGTGCTAGAAACAGCAGCAGTAGCAGTGGCGGGCGGCAGAAATCGTAGCAGCTGTGCCTGCAGCTGCAGCAGGAAAGGAAGCTATTGTGCCGTGCAAAAGTAGCAGGAGCAGCGGCGGCAGCAGCGGCGGTGCACAGTAGCAGCTACGACAGTAGCAAGGAGCAGCAGCAGCAGCAGCTGCTGTGCCACGCAGTAGCAGTAGCAGCAGCAATGGCGGTGACAGTAGCAGCAGCGCACAGCAGAAGTAGTAGCGGCGGCAGTAGCAAGTAGCAGCGACGCACAACAACAAGCAACAGCAGTAGCGGTGAAACAAAGCAGCAGAAGCAACGGTAGTGGCAGCAACAATCAGTAACAGCTACTGCGTAGAGCAGCAGCAGCAACAACAGCAGCAGAAGCAGCAGTAGCAGGAACCGCAGTTTTTTTACCTGCCGCTAGAGCTGCTGCCACTGCAGCGAAGAGGGTCTCGCAGCCCTCCTCTAAGGCCCCCTCCCCTCTCGGAGAGGCCCCCTCGAGCCCCATCAGGGGAGCCCCCTTGGAGGGGGACCCGTCGGGCTCGTGAGCCCCCTCGGCCCCGTCGGCCCCATCGGCCAACCAACGAAGGGGGCCGACGGCAAAGGTGCCTTCCCCCCTCCCCCTCCCCTCCTCCGTTCACTGGCTCCCACCCACCTCGCTCGCTCGTAGCGAGTGAGCGAGCAAGCATGCGTGCAAGGGAGGACCAGCGCCCCCCTCCTTTATTTTATCCATTGCCCCAAATTAGGGGCAATCGAGAAAAGGGGGGACGAGAAAAAAAATATGAAAAGGGTGTGTCTGAAAGCGAGTGGAAAAGGAGAAAAAAAACAAAAAACAAAGGAAACGGAGGCTGGGGGCGAGATGAGGGGAGAGCGGAAAAAAAGGATGAAGGGTGAGGGAAAAAGGAAAAACACAAAACGGGGGCTAAGGACAAGAGAAAAAAAGGACACAGAGGAAAACAAAATGGTATAACTACTACCACCGCACTAGTAGCAGCTTTCGTAGCAGCAATAGCAATGACGGACAGAGTTGCAATGACTATATAGTGAGGGGCAGTTGCAGCTGAGTTTGCACTCCCTCCTTCCCAGCCGACAATAGGTTGTCGTCGGTGGCAATTTCTTTTTTGAGACGCGTCATGGAGTGGCGTCTCCCTGGGGCCCATAGATTGGTGCTCGTAGTTCACTCCGTAGGATCGATGGCGGATTTGAGTTTGTGCATCTCCGAGGGTTGGGTCGTCTACCGCTTGGAGCACCAGCCACACCTATAGCCGCCACCTCTTCTGTTCTTGGAGCAGTCTTTGCTCCATTAGTGGCAGGAGCATTAGTAGCCGCAGCTAGTCAGGCTCCATTCTCCGGGTGTACTGCGGTGGTGTAACTCATCCCGTCCGGTCACATTTGCTGACCCCGACGCCGTGACCTCCTAGAGTGAAAGTACCTATCGGTCTCATCCTCTCCCGCGGCTTGTTGTTTACCACCGGGAGTAGGTGCCCTTAACAACTATCCAGCGTCCAACGCATGAGATGAGTGTGTATACATTTGAGCAGGCACCGTATGTGTTCCCGTGCTATTATTATGGTGATGGATGTCATGGTTGGCATCCCTGCTGAACGTGCCCTCGCGGCTGGCATCCACCTTGGCTTCAGCTTTGTTCGAGCCTGCGTCCTCCAAAGTATACGGATCTGCCAGCGTTGGTAGATCCCAAAGCTCGACCTCTGGCAACCATATTTGCCAAGATCCACGGCCTGAGGCAGATGGTGCAACGGCTTTGTGACGTCATCGTCACCGAGCGTGCTTCTGCTACTAGTTCGTCGACGGCCTCCTTGATACCATCTCCTTCATCCTCGCCTCCTTTCTAATTCGATGGTGTCCCTTCAACTCCACCTACTGGGCAGTCCCAAGCTGCCACATTCCTTTTGATCCTCCACTCTCCTGCGACCACGACGCCACCTCGCGATGACATGTCTTCATGTAGTCGCTACAATCGTGCATCCTCGCTGCGTCCGTATCAACGCTCCACACATTGTGCTCGCGCCGATTTTGATACATCTTCCACCTCCTCGGCTTCCATTGATGTACCTGCCGAGGGAGAGTGTGGTCACCACACATTGCCTGTTGTGACCGTAGCAACAGGATCGACACTCACGTCGGGCCGTGGTACCCGAGCATCAGCTCAAGCAGATTTAGACGATACGGTGACAGCACATGATGTGGAGTCTGATCCCGACATGGCGCTCAAGGTGGAGACTCGCGTGTCATCGAGCTTGACTTCCACATCCGGACTGGATCCAGATCTTCCGCAGTAACAGGTTACATTAGGAGGAGCGCATGCACGACATCCCTGGGCGGTGCCACTCGCGACTCCGACCGGTAACGGCACGGCAGTGGCACAGGAGTCCCGAGATGCGTCTTCCGGGTTTTTGGGGGAGAGTGTGCAGCAGACTCATACCCCTCCGGCAGAGGTTGGAGTGCTTGGGACATGCATGTCATCGAAGTCGACATATACGCTGGGGCAAGAGCCGGACGTTCTGCAACACTAGGTTGCATCAGGAGGAATGTAGGTCTCGCATGCGTGGGCAGTGCCACTTGTGACCCTGACCAGTAGCGGCCTGGCGGTGGCACTAGAGTATCGTGCGGATCGGGATGCCCCATACGGATTTCTGAGGGTGTTGGCATACGAGACTCACACCAGCCCCACAGCGGTCACACTGCATGACTAGGGTCGGTCGGCTGGTCTTTTAGAGGTTTAGGCATTCTTGAGAGAAGGAGTTCTGAGAGATGTCACTGGGACATGTGTTGCAGCAGACACAGCATGCTCCACCGTGTCATTTGCGCTTCCTGAGGACCAGCTTCAGTCGCCCATTTTCCTATAGTCTATGGGTTCTTGTACACACGACTGAGTAGCTTCACACATGACGGAGTCAGATGGTGGTCCTCACTCCATTATCGAGCAGGTGGCAGCGACATACCTTCTCGACGAGATGGTGCGTGAGCGCCAGTTGCGCTTGCTGGTCGCCTTGACAGGCATTGTCGAGCCGGAGTCCTGCACACCAGTGTCCACTGCGATGGCAATCAAGGATAGTGGAGCAGATCCGTACACGCAGATGGAGTCACCGCGTGACTAAGAGTTCAGTTCTGCCGTCTCGTGTTCACCTGTTGGTGACCTTGCTCATCACATCGACGCTGAGAGTGGTAGTATCTGTACAGCCAACATTTCCACATGCTCCATGGACTCTGACGAATCCTCCTTCTCCTCTCTCAGCATGCTACCACCCATTCCTCCTCGTATGACAGACACGAGTTGTGGCGTGGATGCGACACTTGCAGTTGCATCCAATGTTCCAACGTCTCAACACATTGCGAGTTTGATTGACTCCTAGGAGGATGCAGCAGCATCGGCTCCATCGTCTTCAGCAACAGAGATGGAGATGGAGGTGTACTTGTGAGTTCTATAGTCTGCATGTATAGCATCCAATGAGCCAGAATTTATCCTACGCGAGGCAGAAATGGGCTACCTCCACATGTCCAAGGCAGATTACGCCGACCTATAGGAGCGTGTAGTGATGTTGCAGCGGGAGGTGATGGCAGCGCGTGAGTGATTATTAGAGGATGGGAGCACTAGTACTATCTGCACGAGCTTTCCACTACCAGGAACTTGCACACCCATACTCAGTGAGGATCATGTAGCAGCTCCAAGTATGACGTTCTATGGAGACACTACCATAGGAGAGGTGAGCATGCCTTCAGTTCCTGCCATCACCGTTCCTGTCGAATCCGTCATCGCTGCTCCTTCTGCTACTGCCATCACGCACCTTCATCCACCCGACTCAGCTGCTCCATCATCACCTTCGTCCATGAGTGGTGATCCGGTTCGGCGCTTCAGCGCTGCCTTTTGGACGGTACACCCCTGTGCCTCAGGGTGCTCTATCTCATCTCGGAGGCCAGCTCCGCCACTTCATTTGCGCTCGCGTACTGTTTTCCCATTCCCTTTCCTTCGGCGTACACAGATGCATCGCGTTAGAGCAGAGAGAGGAGAGATTGTGAGTTGGGATCCTTGGCAGTCACGCAAGGACTGGTACACTCTAGGTGATGCAGGGGCGACATGAGGATTCATAGCCGGAGACACCACTTCATCCTTGAGGGTAGGATTCGACTCGTATGTGACAGGGGGAGCTATCTGTGTATGATAAAGAGACCACATGATTCATCGTCCAATATCTGTTCAGCTACGGCATCAGCATCTCCATCAAGGACATCGCCACCACTTCATCTGCCTAGGGGGAGTGTTGTGTGGACCTTGACCTGACACGTCG
Source organism: Penium margaritaceum (assembly GCA_023375785.1). Classification (NCBI taxonomy): domain Eukaryota; kingdom Viridiplantae; phylum Streptophyta; class Zygnematophyceae; order Desmidiales; family Peniaceae; genus Penium; species Penium margaritaceum. The sequence goes on from SZWC01001360.1 coordinate 82,125, forward strand.
TCACGGGAGATGCATGGCGAGGGGTCCATGCTCTGCTATGAGCATACTACAGCAGTCATCGTGTGGCTCATGCCACGTTCCTGCATAGTTGCAGGTGTATGGTAGCACTCTATTGGTCGATACTCAGACACTTGGTCGGTTGTACCAGCGTCACGAGGAGACCATGTGGTCGTGTGTCTTGGTGTGTGGCCATACAGCATGTGCCATGTGCATGCCAGCTGGTTTGCTCATAGTGGTCGAGACCCGGCCACGTGGTGATTTGCACCCGTGTTGCAAGTAGACCTTCTATGATCTTGTGTGTTGATTGATGCTATTGTGGTTGGCATACAAACACTTGTTGGATTGCTCATAGTGGTTCAGACCCGGACACTGGTACCGCCAGTGTCACGAGGGGACCCTCTTACTTTCAAACATGTGTATGATGTGCATTACACTGGTTTCTGTGCGTGTGCATTACTCTCATCATGGTCTAGACACGGACACTTGGTATGATGTGCCAGTGTCGTGAGGATACCTTAGATGGACAGCAGATGTATGTGTGTGTGTGTGTGGTTGACCCGTGTAGACCGTGGTTTTGCATACGTTGTTGTTCAGTACCTCAGCTTATTTGAGTGTTCTGGCGTTGACCGACATGTCAGCCAGGGGGAGTGTTGGTTTGTGTGGCTTCCACCCGTCACGACCGACGCCGATGCATTACCTATATACCCCACATTGGTGGTATAGGGTGGAGGAGAGTGTGACCACACGACGTGCCTTCGGAGTGTACCAAGATTTCTCCAACACCTAAGACAGCGCTTGCAAGACGTGGTTGATGCGTTCCGGCAGCCCTATGGGCTTGTCAGGAGCTAGGAGAGTTTTCTCGGTGGGTCGAGACCCGCACACGGTGAATTGTACCGGTGCGACGAGGAGACCCGTTGGCTGTACTAGTGCTTCCAATGTTCGGAAATCCATGCGTGATGACTGGACGCTGATTCCGAGATTTTCTAGCATTGCTCGTATTTTCTCCATGGTCGAGACCCGCGTTCTCGGAGAGCTGTTCCGGAGCCTCGAGGAGACCACCGTTGATTTTTATCGTGGTGTACGTAGTGTGTTTTCCCCGCTGACTCGTTTGGGTTCAGCGGGGTTGACGGGGCCCGGTGCGGCTAGCTGTCGGCGCCCCTACGTAAGCCCGCTAGGGGCTCATTTGTACTCTCTCCTTGTTCTTTCATATTATGTGTTCCAGTCTTAACCATTTTTTTTTCGTTTTGCATTGCACTCACACACAGAGCTCATGTTCGTTTCTGCATGGGCCTGCATGCCCTAGTTTATTTCCAATTTGGTATCAGAGCACAGATGGGTGTGTGAGTAGCAGAAGCAGCAGTAGTGGACGGAACGCAAAGAGAATGCCCCATGTGGCGCCATGCCGGCAGCAGCGTGAGGGAGCACGAATTGACTGCACGTGATCGCCAAAAGGGCGGTGAATAGTGCATAACAGCAGCAATGACTGTTATAGCAGCAGTGGTAGCAGCAGCAAGCGCAGTAGCAACAGCAAAGGCAGCTGCTTTGTTGCGCGGTAGGAGGAGTGGCGGTAGAGTAGCCGCTCAGAGCAACGACAGCAGCGGCGGTAGCAGCAACAGCAGCAGCGGCGGGCGGTAGAATTCACAGTAGTTGCGCTGTTTTGCATTGCACTCATACACATAGCTCATGTACGTTTTTGCATGGGCTTGCATGCCCTAATTTATATTCAATTGCCTCTAGAGACTCCAGGCGGCCGGCAACCATTTAGGTGGATTGCTGCTTGTTTTTTTCTCTCTCTGTAATTATATACAATTGGAGCTTCCTGACACTCTGTACATGACCCTAGCAAGACCCTTGCAGTTTTGTGCATGACGTGTGACTGTCATCACACAAACTCAGCGGTGACGCCTAGTTAAGTGGAAAGCAGATAGGAAGGTTCTAGGAAGTTTCTCGGAACAAGCCATCCCCAAAACTTGTACAAATCTAAGCATATATATGCTGAAATCTCCCACATTGTCCTTGAGTGTATTCGCGCATGCACAATAGTCATGAGTATGATAGCACCACAAAAGGAGCGGCCATATGTGCTTGCAAGGCCATTTGCTCATGTCACAATTGATGTAACTCCAACGTGTTGTGTCATTGACAAGAACATGTTTAATCAAGGCAATTATGTGTGTGGGGCAGTAGCCGACAACCACTTCTTGTGAGCAACAAACATGTCGATTCACTCGACCTACACAACACATGTGGGGGAGAAAGGTTGTAACGTCACGTATATGACTAGGAACCAACACTCCCTTTGGCCTATAGATGTACAAGCCCACACGCCACAAAGGGGTAAATGACAATCACAACAAAAACACACATGGGAAGGGTGCGAGAGGGCAATAGCACGGACCGCAAACTTAGATATGCCAGAGCTGAGAATTTTCGATAAAATTTGAGCATGTTGTGATAATTTATCAACCCAGACAACTCAGACAATGCCAGCACTGATTCACTTGCAAACAAGGTAATACTTGACATTCATGTGCTTGGTAAAAATGAAATCTCCAGGAAGCTTCCTAGCACGCTTGCCAATGACTAGGCGTCAACGCTGAGTCAGCTCGCGACGTCAACACAGGTCGGACGCGAAACGACAACGGTTTGGCTAGGTGATACAAACAGTGTCAAATGTGCTTCCATAAACAAAACACGTGTAGAGAGCGATCATACAACAATGAGCCATGGCCACCAAAATAGCTGCCAGGCCTGCTACGCAGCTAGCGCAGCCAGGGGCGCGTTTGGCTGTGCACCAAGCGCAACTCGTGCAAAACTACGCAAACTGCCATAACAGCCCAGCTGAGGCTATTGCACTCGCCCGGTCATAACTTCCTACACAAGCGTCAGATTGACGCGTTGTTTAAACCACAACGACCAGCAGGACAAGCCGGACACATCGGTAACGTGCAAGGCAGGTTTCCTTGCGACCCCGGAGCATGTCTCCGGGTGCCCGGGTCTCAACCGACGAGCAAGGTACATAACTAAGCGCCAAGCAACACGTCACGAGCTCCCGACACACACTGGTTCGATGCTCTGGGTCTCCACGTCACATGGGTACGACCCACAAGGTGCACGGGTCTCGACCAGAGCCACCTCAGGTCTCCTTGTGACACCGAAACATGTCTCCGGGTGCCCGGGTCTTGACCACCGAGAAAACTCTAGCAGCTACACACCCACAAACCTGGATACCAAAATGTAGCAAGTGCATCACACCAGCAATACCGTAAGTAATAATGCAGTCTTGGGACCTCTAGAATAATGTGGTTCCACAATTGTTGTGTGGAGCGGTGTCACTACTATTGTCACTTAGCCGGCTGCATCTGCGGCATGTAGGCAATCAGTCACGGAACGAACCTGACGGTGTACCTAGATCGCGTGTGGGCTGGCACGAGCCACAACCTCCTGTAGCCTCACTACCTCGTCACACAGGTCTTCTGTAGAATCATCTTTCGCCTGGCTGCCAGCTCCTGGCAGGACGTCAACACCAGACACTGCATCGATATCTACAACATCACCATCATCGGGAGCCCGGAAAATGTCCTCAAGCTCCCCCCAACCATTTGTACGAAGCAAATCATCCACCTGCTACTGAACATCCGCCCGTCCCTCACGTGCATCCTGTAGAGACCATTCAGTTGCCTCGAGACGCGTGTGCACATCCTCCACGCACTCCTTAGCATCCCGTCGTGCTCGAATATCCGTAGTGCAAAAACGGCTGTTGGCCTCCCGGAGCTCGGCCATGAGACTGTGCATGTGCACCTCCGCTCAAACCACAACTGCCTCCTGCTCGTCGACCGCGGAGCGCAGGCGCTCGGGACGAGAATTGCAGCTGGGACGTGTGTAGCTATGTTGTCGGCTGGTATCGCCATGGTGTCAGTGATGCCAGTCAATGCAGACATGAGCCGAAGGTCCAAAGCTCACTCTGCATCCTCCACAGTAGCTGCACCTACACAGGTGACTACTGCAGGCTCATAAGCTGCCACAGATTTTACCGCCACTCGGCTGTCATTAGTGTCAAATATGGTAATGGCTACTCCTGCACGGGCCGCAATTTCTTAGGCATCCACTGTTATCGCCTCCTCCACCTGTCGGCGCAAGTCAGACAGCCTCCACACTGCACGGAGCAAGGTCCACTCAGCAGCCTCGAGGCGCGTTTGCAGATCCTTGATGTCTACTGCCGCTACCCGGTGACCCGCGACATTTGTGGTGCTCTAACGTGTGCTAGCTACACGCAACTCAAGCGTGAGGTCCTGTTGATGCCTGGTCCGCACGTGCCACCGCATCCTCATGGTCTCGAAATGCAGAGTGTAGATGCTCGAGCATTGAGGTCGCCTCAGCTGTTGGCGCATGAGCTGCTACTCAAGCTGCACCTCCATAGACAACTGTGGCAGTAACATCAACCGCTCATGACACGCTGGCAATCTCGACTTCACCTGCCTCTTTTGATGGCCCCTAAGCATCCATACCTGCAATGGATGCTACTGCGGTAGTGTCTACCACTGCGAAGGCAAAACCGGCTACTACAAGGGTGATAGCTATCGTGGTCTCTATACCAGCAAGGGCATCTGCTGCCGGTGTCCTATCCGTTGTTGCAACTACTAATACTGTTGCTACTATCACGATGTCAAGGGTTGCCTACACGCCCACTGCTCGGGCGTCTACTCCAAGGGCGTAAGCTGTCACCGCCACTACTACTACTGCCGCTTCTACTTCCATACCTGCCACACCAGTCGTTGTCACTACAGTGTCAGTTGTAGTCTCCATCCCCATCTCCATCACTACGTTAGCCTCTAACTCCACGTCGGACCACTTGTGTGCCTCCGACTCTGCATCGGAACACTCCTTGGATGAATCCTCCTCTCTAAGAGAACCCCGTCATGCAGCACCGTCCGTCGCATCCCTCCTGCACTCTCCGGTGGACGTCAACGGACACTCCATCCTCCCCTCAACCGACACAACGATAGAACCTACGAAGGGGCCCTGCACCAACCCTATGATCGGTGATGCAAGAGTCAGCTCCGCGGTAACGTCCGCCACTACTACTGTTGTCGCTTCCTCGTAGGCACGTCTAGCCAAATGTGTCGTCCGTTGCCTCGCGTGCCAAGTGTGAGTGCGACGAGCGCGAGCTGAAGGGACTAACACAGAAGCGGAGGGGTCAGAGGTCGAGATGACTCCAAGTAACTCCAGGACAGAGTGGAGGGCGTTAGATGTGTTGCTAAGGTCAGGAGGCGTGGCACCGTCAGGTGAAGACACTGACGGTGGTGAGGATGGCACGGCGGAAGATGGGGTGTCTGCGACAGCATGGTGGCAACGGCCCACTCAGAGACCACATGGTCTGTGGAGCTATTGCATCATGCACTTTAGACCCTGGCATACAACACCATTGCTCCACTGAGGGGTGCCACAGCATCAGCTAACGTCTCTGAGTTTGATGGTGAAGAAGAAGGGTGGGACCATGTCTAGGGCGGTTTCCACCCGGCAGGGCGCTGGGGACACTGGCACGAGCCATGGTGCCGATTGCCACAGTAGTAGTAGGCAAAGTCGTTAGATGCCCGAGGTGTATGCCACGGCTACAACTGCAACTGTGGATTTGACGCCTACCACATGTGCATTGACTGCACCAACCATGGCGCCGGCTGTGCTCCCAACCACGCCAGTGTACTCATCTCCAAAGCTTGGCGTGGGTGAGTGCAAAGGTCACTTGATCCCGCTGGCACAAGGCCACATGGGGAGATGGGTGATCAAAGCACAGTCTCTCATACGAGCTGCGACATCGTCACGCGGATGGCAACCACCAAGTTGGTGGTGTGCTCCTGTGCGACAGGTACGCGATTGCTATCCTGTAATCACACCTAACGCAAAGTGCGACCTCAAGTCACCTTCCGTGCTGCTGTTGATGTGGCTGCTATCTCCGGTCGCCGTCAACGCCGGCGGCGGTTGTCCCCGCCACACTTTCTGCGGCTTGTAACGCTACTGGTGGTGTCGTTGCGGCTGTTACTACCACACCGTATGCTACCACTAACCAACGGCTATGACCTGCGGCCACCTCTTTGGTGTTGCTGCTCTTGTGATTATTGTCAATAGCCAATGGTTGTGGCCTAAAGCCACCTTCTCTACATGTCCGAATGTCATTGCTGCTATTGCGCTCCCTTCTTTTCCCTCTTTTGTTTTTTTTGGGTTCACCGAACGCTCGATGCCAGTCGGGTACTTCTTTGCGGGGTTTTTCTCGAGTGCCAACTCGGGGACTCCCCCTTGTCGCCTTTTTCTATTATTTTTTTCTTCTGGCTGGCTCGACCCTCGCGGCGAGCCTAATGAAGGGGGAGGCTCCCACCTCCTCCTAGCGCGCGCGGAAGTCCAACAGCCGCCCGTCGGCCTCCCCTGCCTCTCGGCCGATAGGAAGCCGGCGTTTAGCCAGCACTCGCCGTTTCTGCCCCGGCGCTCGGCCAATGCTCTGTCGTACCCTCGGCCGGCATGACAGGCCCAACTGACGGGCACCCCCCTAGACGGGGTCCCCCTTGTTGGGTCCCCCTCAAACCTGGCGGCAGCAGCTGCTGCAACAACTGTTGTTGCGATTGCTGCAGCAACTACTGCTACGGCTGCTGCAACGGCTATGCTGCTGCCCGCCGCTGCTACTGCTGTTGTTGCTATAAGTGCTACGTCGGCTGTCGCGACTGCTACAGCTGCTTGCCACCGTTGCTGCAAGTGTTCACCGTCATAATTGTTTTTGTTGCTGCTGTGGCTTTTACTGTCACAACCGCAAATGTTGTAGCTGCCCACAGTCGCTGCTGTTGCATCTGCCCGCCACTGCCATTGTTGTTGTAGCTACTGCGACTGCTACTGCCATAGCGACTGCTGCAAGTAGCCGCCGCTACAGCAGGTGCTTCCTGCCGTTGCTGGCGCTACCACAACTGTTGCTTGCAGCTGCTACCTCAATCTCCATTACCTCCACCACTCCGTTGCAACGTAGTCGTGGTGGGTCCTTCTAGGATCTTCTACTACTGTTATGGGTGGCTGCCGCTGCTGCCACTCACTTCTGTTGTTGCTACATCTCTTCTACACAGCACAACGAGTTGTGGCTCGTTTGCTCTTATACCAAAATGAAATTGCTAGGAAGCTTCCTAGCACGCTTGCCACTGACTAGGCGTCAGCGTTGAGTCGGGTCGCGGCGTCAACCTAGGTCAGACGCGAAACAGTAACAGTTTGGCCAGGCGACACAAACAATGTCAAATGTGCTTCCATCAACAAACCACATGCAGAGAGAGATACAAGAATGAGCCATAGCCACCTAAAAATCTGCCAGGCCTGGTGCATAGCCAGCACAGCCAGGGGCGCGTTTGGGTATACACAAGGCCCAACTCGCGCAAAACTATGCAAACTACCAGAACGGCCCAGTCAAGGCTAAAACACTCGTCTGGTCATAATTTCCTGCACAGGAATCAAAACGACGCGTCGATTGAACCAGAATGACCAGCACGACAAGCCGGACACACCCATAATATGCAAGGCGGGTCTCCTCGTGACCCCAAAACATGTATCCGGGTTCCCGGGTCTCAACCGAAGAGCAAGGTACATAACTAAGCGCCGAGCAACACGTCCCAAACTCCACACACACACACACACA
>SZWC01001360.1:96828-131820 GCA_023375785.1 Penium margaritaceum
GGGGGGAGAGAGAGAGAGAGAGAGAGAGAGAGAGAGAGAGAGAGAGAGGGAGAGAAAGAGAGAGAGAGAGAGAGGGAAGAAGAAGAAGAAGAAGAAGTAGTAGTAGTAGAACAGGAAGAATAGGAGGAAGAATAAGGAGAAGAGAAATTCACTGAATATGAAGTTTTTTCGTAGCTCTTCTTTTAGCCTCTGCGCTTGATACATCAAATGCATGCATATTGGGATCCGCTTTCTAACGTGTAGCAATGGTGAGGCTTCTCTTGGCTGCAAGATTGTTATGGTTGCTTTCCAGTGTGGAAAGAGACGTTCAAGAAGACTCCATTTTCCAGCCCCTTCTGTAACAAACAGTGTGTTACACTAACAAACAGAAAATTCAGACACATCATAAGTAAAACCTTAAATTTATGTGCGTGATTATTGTTCAATTCATGTTTTCATCAATAAGAGGAATACCATCCAAGGTGGGAGCAGAGTGGCTCACACATTCAAGGCAGAAGGTAGACCACCAATGTCATAATAGTGAGACATGCCGTTCAATTGAATAACAAAAGAGTACTTACGATGATGAGTCATATCAAATGAAGGACGTGTGTTAAAATGGAACCTTAGTGAAATATAAAGTCTGGATTCTTGTTCTCATACGTGCAGGATGTTTTTGGGGGTAGTCCAAACCTTTCACATGTCATTCTTAACCTTTTGATGGATGTTGAGAACCCTCACAATAAGTGGGCAAACCTAACCAATAGAAGGGTGTTAATGAATCTTTATGTTGCTCTATTTTTGAAAAGGAGTTGCTTTGAGATACCCTCAACTTACTGGCAAGCACATGGGATTTAATCCGGTCTGTGCAATGTTATGAACAATGAGTACGGTGAAAATGCCGATTACCCCCTGTTTTGTCACCCTTGACCCTCATCCGCCCCTCCGTCGGAGCGATAAGCCTCATCCGCCCCTCCGTCGGAACGATAAGCCCCATTCGCCCCTCCGTCGGAGCGATCAGCCTGATCCGCCCCTCCGTCGGAGCGATAAGCCTCATCCGCCCCTCCGCTGGCACGATAAGCCTCATTCGCCCCTACACATGAACAATAAGCCCCATATACCCCTCGATCGGGTTTCGAAGTAGAACCGTTGAAAATTCCATAAAATAAGCCTAATATACCCATGGTTTGTGATTTGACGCAACACGACCAGCGTAACGGACCCGTGTTTGGTCTGTACTATTTTCCATAGTCGAGTAGTATGACCCCCTCATTGTCATTATACTCAGCAATATATTATTTGTAAGGTATTCTCTTCAGCGTATGCTGTAGGGTAGGGTGTACAGAAACGTTGCACTCTGAATACAACATTTCAGGGAGAACGCACAAGTCAGAGTAGTTCTTACTCCATGTTGCAATCATGTGCTCACTTGCCTGATGGTGGTTGAACAAGTTCATACAGACAGTCTTCTGTTCTGTTGTATGACGTGCTTCGATAGCATTGTATCTCATGATGCTTCACTATGTGTCCCAATATTATGATGTTCAGAGTCATGCATTTGCTTCAACGACCTCAACACTCATGAAGCCCGTAACACTGATGTTTGTTCATTCATAAGTACACATCTGGTTTTTTTCAAGCACTAGCTTTTACACACCTACGCATCCAAACCAATGCCAGTAGTACAATGAATTGGCTTGAGAAAATTCATGCAAGGAAATGTAGATGCCTACACACCACACACAGTGAAGGTCGGATATGTGATCTCATCGAAACGTTCACGACTCAATCCCCGGAGAAAGTGTACAATGTCACACATAGGACAGAGCTGCTCCCATGGCTGACAGTGCTCAGCATCGTAGAATAGCTCGTCAGGCGTGTCTGAATGTTGGCCACCACTTCTACTTCTAGGAAGATGCATACCACTGGCCCCCTTCCCCCTAACCCTAACCCTGACCTTCTGCCTAACCCGAAACCCCCCTCTCCTGGTGAAGTGTGACCAGTCTCTCTGAATGGTCTGTTCAATCTCCAATGTCCAGCACACTTCATCCTGCACATAAACAAAAGGCAGTATTATGTATTGGAAGCACATCAGGCAAGTTGCAGGGAAATTTGAATGGAAGAAGGGCACAAGGACAATAAAAAGATGTACGTACCTCACTCAGCCTCCTCTGGGTCTTCCTCGTATGTCTCCTGCCACTCTCTCTCCTCCTCATCCAAGTGCTGGGTGTGCTCATCCTGCGTCAACGTCTCACCATCATCACCAAGAGGAGGGAGGTATGCACCAGAGTCATCACTTTCAGCACCATCATCAACATCATCGTCTTCATCCCTTGGCGGAGCCGCGGGATCGTACTCCACGTCACCACTTGCATACGCTGCAAGTGGGGCATCTAAGGCTAGTGCGGCTTGTGCAGCAGCAGCCGGTAGACCAAGTACTTCATGCCCCCTTGCTGCGGCCTGTGCAGGGCTGGGAGCAGGCGGGTTCTTGCAGCGTGTCCTCGTGTGGCCCTTTTGCCCAAAACGTGGGCATATGAAGTTTTTCTTGCGCAGGGTCTCACGGTCTTTCCTTGTACTTCGCAGGCATCCCTTCCCTTGCCTTGGTCCGGGTTGCAGCCACAGTGGTTCCACGGGCTTGATGTTCTTCACCACTGGGGAGGGGATGGGGTTGTTGTAGGCACGTCGGAACGCCATTCGCGTGATTCCAGGGTCGGCAAGGTTATCTGCGTTGATGTGCTTCACAAGCAAGAATGCGCATGCATGGTGACAGGGCAGGCCGAACTCCTTCCAGCGGCCACAACTGCACGTTTTCTCAAGGAGGTTCACTTGACGGGGATTGTTTGTTGGGCCCTCCACTGTTGCAGTGTTTGGCCCCTCCTCAACCACGGTGTACTCTCGAGCCACAGCTAGGCAGTGAAGCAGCCGGTCGGCTTGTGCTGGGGCCAAGGATGATTGCACGGCTTCTGCCTGAGCACGTCAAGCACAGAACATGCGCTGGACAAAGGGCAGGATGGTGAAAAAACAGTAGTAAGGATACAGCTTGCAATGGGCAGCGATGCGCGCGTTCCAGCTCTCTGCAGCGTTAGACGTGGTGTGGCCCCCCCTGCCCAGAGGGCAGTGGAGGCGTGTCCACTTCTCCAGAGGAACACCCCCCACCACAGTACCATCCTCACCCGGCCTGCCAAAGAGGTATGCGTAAGCAAAAGCACTCACTTGCCGCAGGTGTCTGGTAGCCTTTTCCCACTGGTCGGGATTGAGTGCGTGCGCACACTTCCACGCCCAGTGAGCGGCTTTCTTGTCGTAGGAAGTGCGCACGTTCTCGTGCAAGTGCCATGCGCAGTATGTGTGCGTAGCACCAGTCATGTACTTCTTCAAAGCTTTCTCCAGACCCTTCTCCATGTCTGTGATGATGCAAGAGCCCGGCAAAGCAGCAGTGGGATGTGCAAGGGCAAGCTGTGCGCAGAAAAAATTCCAACTCTTCTCGTCCTCAGTCGGTGCCAGTGCCCACGCCATCGGCACTGCGTGGTCGTTGGCGTCGAAAAATTGGACTAGCAGCAACACCTGCTTGTGCCCGTTTTTCAGGAAAGTAGCATCCATGGTGAGGATGCGGCGACTGTGTTGGAACCCGATTCTGGCTACTCCGGGCGCGACGAAAGCCCACAGAAACGCGCCGTTCTTGTCCTTGTGCGCGATGGCGTGGGTGCCTGGGTCAACGCGTCTCAACTGCATGCAACAAGTGGATATACACCCGTCAAATGTCAAAGAAGTGAAAACACTAGTGCTGCTGCAGATTTCATGCATTTGTGTATACGCACCTCGTCGATATATGACGGAAAAAGACTCCACGTCTCCATCTTCTTGCCCATCAAGCTCTCCTGGGCCTGTGTCTTCGCGCGGTAAAGCGTGTTGTTGGAGACGTTGATGCCGGTCCGTTCGTGAAGAACTTGACGCAGGGTGGCCGTTGAGGCAGTAGGGTCGCGCTGCAGGGTCTCCGAGATTTTGCGAGCCACCCAACCCTTCTGGCGAGCCGGATTCCCGCGGCCAATTTTGAGGACACACTTGTGTCCCTCCTCGTAGTGCGACACTGTGACGTCACCGAACTTGGAAGTCACACGTGCGCGCAAAAGCCAGGTACAACCCTTGTTTTTCGCCTCGGCGCACGTGACGTGGAATCTTGCAGGCTCACTGCGGACCCACTTCAGTCCGAAGCGGTTGTCAACCACGTAGTCCTCCACGAACGCCCGGGCTGCATCCATGTTCTGGAAGAACATGCCCGTTGCCGGATCCTTCGGCGTCCCCTTCTGCTTCTTTGGGCTGTGGCATGGTTCTTCGTCCGAGTCACCTGTCCATGCACGCATGACAAACAATGGCAAGGGAAAAGACAGGTTTACTTGACAATCCAAGCATAAGCAGAAGAGGGTAAACATACCACCATCCACACTGTCTACGTGTTCCTAAGAACAGCAAACAGAAGAAGCGTGAAGAGCTCAAAGTGAGCATTACCGAGGTGGCCATGAGGGACGGACAGGACGCGACGGCGCCCCATGCTAAACCTAACCGGTCCGGCTTCCCGGACATCGGGGGACCCGGGAGCACGGGGTGGTTCATCCGGGGGTTGGGTCTGTGGGAGGGCGTCCCACTCGTCAAACCGCCGGGCCCACCAGTCATCGCACCAATCCCGAGTCAACCAAAACATAACATCCTCAAACGCGCCTGATGGGTCGTTCGGCGGTGGGTTATCGGGGTACCACCGCGGTGCAGGTCCTTCAGCAGACGGAGGACCGTTCTCGTGAGCACTTGGTCGCGTGGCAACGAGCCACGCGTGTTCNCGGGGTGGTTCATCCGGGGGTTGGTTCTGTGGGAGGGCGTCCCACTCGTCAAACCGCCGGGACCACCAGTCATCGCACCAATCCCGAGTCAACCAAAACATAACATCCTCAAACGCGCCTGATGGGTCGTTCGGCGGTGGGTTATCGGGGTACCACCGCGGTGCAGGTCCTTCAGCAGACGGAGGACCGTTCTCGTGAGCACTTGGTCGCGTGGCAACAAGCCACGCGTGTTCCTGGGAATCCATCTGAAACGGAGGGTATATGGTGCCCAAAAACCATGCTATTTATCCCATCTACCCTCCTGTTCAGGCTTACCGGCGTCCTCCACGACTTGGTCGTCCACCATCCCGTATTCACGATGGAAGCAGCAGCAGAGGCAACATCGTCAGAGGGAGCGGTGACGCCGTCGACGACGACGACGACGCAAGACTGAATGACACTGGATGAAACTCGAGAGGTACCCTGCCGAAACATGGGGTGCGAGTGGCGGACAATCCGAGGAATAGTGGACACGTAGGATTAGGGCACTGTCCGCCTTTTCCCCTCTTCACGCACAACCTCTGCCTCTTGTATGCATGTCTGACTCGTCCGGCTGCCCCTAATATTACCCCATGCATTCGGGAACCCATGGGCATGCCCATGGCCACCGGCGGTTGAAAGGATGTGACAGCGGGATGTGCACGGCAGCTCGTCAAGGTGTGCCGCGGAAGTTGCGACACAGACAGCTGTCGGATAATCCAGCGGCGCAATGTAATTGGCCGGTGACCGCTTGCTGCGCTGGCCATACTGTTGTTAGGCTTGGCATCACGTTTCGATGCCTGTGCATGAACCTTGCCAGCTTACGGACGTCGATGGCGCAAGGGGGTGTTTCGATGTGACGAGGATAGTGCATGTGCAGTTCATGCGGCCATGCAGACCTGCGATATGAGGATTTACGGGTTTCCGGTCTCGTTGACATATGATGACAATGAAAGCATACCCCCATAAAAAGAGCATATGAAGCACGATGAACCTCACATTTTCGACAACCGAAATGTTTGCATCGTCGACATCATACAAATCCACTGGTGTCGAGTACTTGCGTGCCGCCCGGTTGTACGAAATGAGGAGAAAATCACCGGAAAACTGAAATAATAATACCAAGACACCCTTCTCCAGAACAAACATTAACCATATACCAATACATGACGAGTTCGACATTTCCAGGGGGTATATGGGGCTTATTGTTCATGGGTAGGGGCGAATGAGGCTTATCGTGCCAGCGGAGGGGCAGATGAGGCTTATCGCTCTGACGGAGGGGCGGATCAGGCTTATCGCTCCGACGGAGGGGCGAATGGGGCTTATTGTTCCGAAGGAGGGGCGGATGAGGCTTATTGCTCCGATGGAGGGGCGGATGGGACTTATTGTGCGAAACTGGGGGTATACAGTCACTCCGCCCCAATGCGTAAGGCTATTGTAGTAAACCTTTCTTTTCTACTTAGTTTCAATGGCACATGTTTGCGTATTTGACTTAAAATTCTAAAAAAATTTAAACCAATTTATACTCTCCTTTTTATGTTTTTTTTAATGTCACACTTTCTAATTTCTTTTCTGCCTACCAAAACGTTTGTGCATACATGAGGGGGGACCTCACTTGAGTCGTGGATTTTTGACATAGCCATATATGATGGTTTCGATGGGAGGGTATGAGAAGACCTGTATGAGATAAGCTGAGGTAGGTGGCCCAGGGATGAATTGAAGAATAGTTCACTCGAATGTGTGTTTTTTAGACCCATTGAATTTAGGATAAAACTGTGAAAGATGCCTATTTTGACCCCCCTCTTGACGCGGACTGCCTGCCGTTGAAATTTGTACCTGGATGATGTCGTACCTCTTCCTGGTTTCTCAGAGGGGCCTGTTTTGGGAGCGCCCTCCCATCGGATGCCCGTGTGAGGGGGGAAAAGATCATGTTGATAGCCTTCAAATTCACCGTTGCACGGGGCAACATTAGCGAAGCCGACGGATGGAAAAAAATAAGAAACCTCTTGGGCGGTTTCCGAGACATCTCGCCACCGGTAAGGTGTGTTAAGAAACTACTGTATAAAAAATGCAACAACGAATCAGAAACGTCTTACACAACGCGGGCCAATGAAAACGACCGCATTTTTTGCAACTTCCGTTTGTCGTATGTTTCTCGCGCTTCATGTATACATGGGTAGTGTTAGTCGATCCATGTAGATTGGCGCTAAGATGGAGCAAAAATTTCGGCGAGCCTGCACTATGGAAACCAAGGTCGCCACCGAATAGTAATATGCCGTCAGATCGATACATGCGATCATGGACACCGACGGTAGCGGGTCCTAACAGGTATACGGCTCGGTACGAGGCATAAACCAGTCATGAGAATCCGAAGTCGGCATTTTCCATGGTCCAGTCAGCGAAACAGGCACTTATCTTCGTCGTGATTTGGACATGACACTTCGCGTCTATGCGAGGCGCATACAGCGCAGCTCGGATAAATGTGCCCTTGAATTTAATTGTTTTACGGGTTATTGTTTCCATATTCAATTTTATAATTAGTTTTACCCCTTATATCTGATTTATATCTTATCCTACATTTGTAATATAACTGGGTCATCATGTTCGATGCATTGGAGTGTTTTGTTAGGCTTGCCCTGATTGCGAAAAGTGGCAAATTAGAACAATTTCACCTCATTTGGTCAGCATGCGCGATGGGATGCCGTGGATTGCGGATAGACCGAAGTATCTCAGAAGGGAGGGACCAGCCATCAGCCTGCCGTCACTCGCGGAGCCACCTGCTGAATCGGAAAGCCACGCACAACCTCGACGAACCTCATTGCGTTGCACGCCTTGCATTTCTTTTCCTGGCAGGGATACCGTCTCTCGTTCTGTTGCTCCCCTCTTCCTTCAACTTCGCCTTCCCATCCGCAATTCCCTCCGCCTCCCTCACCTTGTCACACCTGCCCCTCCTCTGGCGAACGCTCACCGCAAAAGCAGGTAATTGTCAGCTATCATCTCTTCATAGAAAACTGTCGCACAAGTCACAAGCCAGATTTCAATCGCTGATTTCTGTTTACCACGACAGTGCCTTCAGGCGGCAGCGATAGCAGCGGCAAGAGCTGAAGCAGCATCAGCAGCAGCAGCAACGGCACCAGCAGCATCATCAGCACTAGCAGCACCAGCAGCAGCACCATCAGCAGTAGCACCAGCAGCAGCAGCAGCAACAGCAGCAGGCAGTCCGTCGGCGAGGAGCCGCACACGCCATGGACGCCATACTGGGCTCCAGCAGGCAGGCCGTGATGACCCGCCGCGTGCTCTTCTGCATCGTGCCGATCGTCGCGGCGGTGCTGTGCTACCGCCACCTCTACATCGAAACTAGACGGTACCTCGTACCCCGGTACGCGCCCTCCCTCATCGACGAGTGCGCCGATCGGGTGGCGGGGAAGCGGCCGTACGGCTACCCTGTGCTGGACCAGGCTGTCAACCTCGCCGCGTTCCTGCTCTGCACGTCCCGCCCCATCGTGAAGGAGGTGGTGAAGGGGCTGGAGAACAAGCTCATCTGGACCAACCTCGCAGCCTTCGGCGTGGTCTCGCGGAACTTCGTCGCGGTCGAGGCGTCGCGAAGCGGGGCCCACTGGCCCCTCGCGCTGTCTCAGTCCCTCGTCTTCGGTGTCTACAGCCTGCTCTCTTCTTCCCTCGGCTTCACGCTCTTCTTCCTCACCCTCTACCTCCTCTTTGGCTACTTCGGCACCGACTTCTCCTCCGCGAAGAAGACGAGGGTTTCCTTTGCCAAGGTGGCGGCGATCGGGGTGCTGAACCTCACCCCCTTCTTCATCGCCCTCATGCTGCTCATGTCGAAGAAGCTGGACGAGTCCACATGGGAGAAGTTCCTCTTCTACCTCCAGTGGACCCCTCTCCTTCTCCCCCTCCTGTGGCTCCCCCTTCCCTCGCGCCCCCTCGCCGTCGACTCCTCCCACGGCCACCTCTCCGTCATCGCCCTCCACCTCCTCACCGGAGGCCTCGCCTTCGCCTGCCACCTCCCCGTCCTCGCGCTCTTCTTCGCCGACCCGAAAAGTATTTTCCGGATGCTGGCCCTGTACGAGTTCCGGGAGGAGTGGTTCCGCTGCGCCTACGTTCACCTGTTCGACCTCGTGGCGCTGTTCGGCGCCATGGCGTACCACCCGCTCGTGGAGGACGGGCCCCTCGTGGCGGTGCTGGCGATCCTGGGCTACCCGCTGGTCGGCGGCGCGACCTTCTCGCTCTACTACGCGTACCGCGAGCTCCGCATCTGGCACGTGGGGAGTTCCTCTGCGTCGTCCCAGAAGAAGAAGGACAATTAAGGTGAGGGTGAGCGAGAGGGAATGAGGGAGAAAGAGAGAGGGAGAGGTTTGGAGGGGAAACGTAGCATCAGGCGAGGGGGAGAAACTCGTCGTCGTCCCCTTCTCTGCGGCTTGCTTTTATTCATTGAATTATTTGTTAAATTTTACGTTGTATGGTTTTGCAAAACGTCGTAAGAGAAAGAATGACGTTGCCGGAGGCGAGGAGTATTGGCTCGTCTCGTCCTCTTGTCTGCGACTGATTACGAGCCGCAGTCGTTTAGGGCTGCCAAGTAGGGCGTTGGACTCTGGCCCGTTCTTTCTCTTCACGCCAGGATAAGCTGGAGCTTTCATCTCATCCTGGCGTTTTGAACGAATGACTATATGACACTTTCTGCGTTCATTTGGATCATTCTCTTTTTTTTTTTATGCCAGTGGGAGCTGAAATTTCAGCTCATCCTGAGCGTAGAAAATGATACATCCAGCGCTCAGCTGCCGAGCGCTGACAGAAACTGCGGTGTGTGCCTGAACGGCTGGGAAGGTTTTTTTTTTTTTTTTTATGCCAGTGGGAGCTGAAATTTCAGCTCATCCTGAGCGTAGAAAATGATACATCCAGCGCTCAGCTGCCGAGCGCTGACAGAAACTGCGGTGTGTGCCTGAACGGCTGGGAAGGTTTTTTTTTTTTTTTTTCTGGCTTGGCTCTCATGTGGTCCGGACGAAGGTTGTGGAGGGAGATCGGAGGGAGACGTATTTGAGTTTGAACTCCAAAAATTTCAAGCCAGATTGCAAGAAAGGAGAAAGAGGAAGGAGGAATACAGAGAGATAAGGAAGCGAGGAGGGCAACAAATCACAGTCAAACTAGCGTTGTATGTACATGAGCAAAAACATATGCATAATGGTTCTTACGACAGAACCCTCTTGAATCCGTCTTCCTCCAGGCGTGTAGGACCGTGCATACTGTCCATCTGTGGATGCGACAAAGACATGTTGCCGCCGGCAAAGACGACTGGATGAAAAAAATGCCAGCTGAAAACAAAATCTCCGGAATTCTTTAACGAGACTGTCAGCTCCGACAATTGTTCCTGAATCGCCGCTGTGTCGGAGAGCTACCTGAGCATCACGATGAATTTATATTAGTGTCGCCATTTCTGGCGGTTTAGCTGTTTAAGCGCCTTGTTCGTTGTTCAAGTCATCTATGCGCCCCTGGTCATGCCCCATTGCACGAACCAGTGCGGGTTATGCATCATCATAGCTCCTGTCCGGAATTATACCTACTGTGTCGCACGACATGACATAGCATGGCAGCGTGCGATATCGTGTAGTTCATGATGCGAACTTCATGTGACATCACATTACATCACATTGCGAGGCATGGTGTGGCATTGCGTGGCATGGCATGGCATTGCACACCACACCTTGTCGCGCTGTGCCATCGCATCACAGTGCACTGAACTGCATTGTGTCATGCCACGCCAAATTGCATCGCATCGCATCGCATCGCATCGCATCACAGTGCACTGCACTGCATTGTGTCATTCCACGTCAAATCGCATCGCATCGCATCGCATCACACTGCAGCTATGTTGCTCTCCCTGTGTCGAGGTCGAGGTCGAGGTCGGTAGGTCGACCTGGACATTCCATGAGCCTAGGTCGAGGTCGAGTGTCGACCAGAACCAAAAAGTGCTCAGATTCGTCTGAAAATTTGCACACATGTCAACCTTAATGTGCTCTGTTCAAATCTACATTCAGATTTGCATTTCATGTACACCTCCTCCTCGAGCCCAGAGGTCCTGGGCTCAAACCCCCCTCCGCCAACCGCCGGCCCATTTTTTTGGCTATAGTGTTGGCGGGGGGGTGAGTCGGCCGACCTCGACACTGGGTCGAGGTCGACTGGCCGACCCTCGACCCAGGGTGCTGGGTCGAGTGTCGAGAGCAACATAGCACTGCAGTGCACTGCGCGGCGTTGCATTGCACTACATTGACCCTTATCGCACTGCACCGCGCTGTGTTGCCATGCCATGCCGCGTTACAATGAAACGCATCGCATCGCATTGGATCATGTTGCATCACATTGCATCACATTGCATCACATTGTATTGCACCACATCACATCACATTATGGCATGTTATGGCATGCACCAGTGTACTGCCCTAGGTTCAAGGGCACCATCCTACTGTCCTCATGGGCTCCATCTTCACATGAACAGGGTGGCGATTGACATGTATTTGCTGTGTTGCTCTGCTTTGTTCTCACTCGTGTCGTGTTGTGTTTTGTTCCATCGTATTGCATTGCGCTGGCCTGTGTCGCATTGCGTCGTGTGAAGTTGGGATGCTCGTCTGTGTGTATGCCCTCGCGCGCAATCCTCCGCATCTTTTCTTGTTGTGTCATGTGATGTTGTTTCATGTTGTGTCGTGTGGCATAGGTCATGCCATGCCGTGGTACACTGCACGGCGACGTGCCGTGTCGTGTCGTGTCGTGTCGCGTTGTCGTGTCGTGTCATGTCGTGTCGTGTCGTGTCGTGTCGTGTCGTGTCGTGTCGTGTCGTGTCGTGTCGTTTCGTGTCGTGTCGTGTCGTGTCGTGTCGTGTCGCGTCGTGTCGTGTCGTGTCGTGTCGTGTCGCGTCGCGTCGCGTCGTGTCGCGTCGTGTCGTGTCGTGTCGTGTCGTGTCGCGTCGCGTCGCGTCGTGTCGCGTCGTGTCGTGTCGTGTCGTGTCGTGTCGCGTCGCGTCGCGTCGTGTCGCGTCGTGTCGTGTCGTGTCGTGTCGTGTCGCGTCGCGTCGCGTCGTGTCGCGTCGTGTCGTGTCGTGTCGTGTCGTGTCGCGTCGCGTCGCGTCGTGTCGCGTCGTGTCGTGTCGTGTCGTGTCGTGTCGCGTCGCGTCGCGTCGTGTCGCGTCGTGTCGTGTCGTGTCGTGTCGTGTCGCGTCGCGTCGCGTCGTGTCGCGTCGTGTCGTGTCGTGTCGTGTCGTGTCGCGTCGCGTCGCGTCGTGTCGCGTCGTGTCGTGTCGTGTCGTGTCGTGTCGCGTCGCGTCGCGTCGTGTCGCGTCGTGTCGTGTCGTGTCGTGTCGTGTCGCGTCGCGTCGCGTCGTGTCGCGTCGTGTCGTGTCGTGTCGTGTCGTGTCGCGTCGCGTCGCGTCGTGTCGCGTCGTGTCGTGTCGTGTCGTGTCGTGTCGCGTCGCGTCGCGTCGTGTCGCGTCGTGTCGTGTCGTGTCGTGTCGTGTCGTGTCGTGTCGTGTCGTGTCGTGTCGTGTCGCGTCGCGTCGCGTCGCGTCGCGCCGTGTCGTGTCGTGCCGTGTCGTGTCGTGCTGTGTCGTGTGCCTTAGTACTGTGCACGATATGTTGCTGCGGTACACTTTGCTGTGAGCTTTGTCTTGCACTTCATTGCATCGCGTGACCCTGCCAAGTGCCGCACTGCGCTGCACTGAGCTGGGTGGGTGGGTGGGTTGCACTGCACTGGGTGCAGTGCACTGCACGGGGTTCATAGAAAAAGGCACTGCATCATGTCACGTTACATCACCCGCTGCGCTGTGTCAAATTGCACTGCCTCGCTCTGCGTCTTGCGTTGCATGTGCTGTGCCGCGCTGCGTGCGCCGTGGTGCGTGTGCTGCATTGAGTGGGCTGTCTTGTCTTCCATGCTCCTTGCAGGCATCTTTCCAAGACACAGTGAGGGCGGAACTGGAGGTGCTCGTGTCGCCTGTGCATGTGCGAAAGCACATGCAGCCAGAATCTCGTACATCTCATCTCCCAACTCGTTCAACACCCTGGATCGTGCTCCGCATGCGAAGAACCGGAGGACCTGAGGACAAGGTTGCTTGAAAGAATGAGGCAGATGCAGTGAAAACCAGAGGTTTCATGATCGCGCTTATGTGGAAATCCCATGTACACTTGGAGAAGCATGTGGGAAAAAAAAAAGGGGGCAAAAACCAACGCAGCATGGCTGAATAGCGCAACAAGCTGGTGCTCAAGCACCAGCCTGAGCCATGTCTCGTGTCTTATGTCTCATGTCTTGTGTCTTATGTCTCATGTCTTGTGTCTGTCACTGTTAGCTGTACCGCTTGTTTGTTGGTTGTACTAGACACAACCAAGATGATGTGCATCGCGCACTGTGCTCAATTGACCCCCCCCCCCCCCCTCTTCCAGTGTAGTTAGTGGAAATGAATGAGGGGAGAACCTGAGGGAGAAAGAGTGCAAGCGACACGATGGGCGCCACATGTAGAAGCTTGCACTGAAGACCAAGAATGACACTCGCCATCGATGGGTGGCGGGCCTTTTAGCTCACGTGGTGAAGCGAGCCCCATCAATGCATCATACGCAATGTGCTCACGGACAAAGCCGAGATCGATTGCTGACAGAAAATTGGAGAAGCAAGTCCCGAGTAAAATCAGCAACCAGGAGCTGGCCCACCCGAACACGAAACTGTGGACAGCATGAGCATGCTAGAATTGTTCAACATCACCCTAAAGTGGATGTGCGCATGCATTTGACGCTACAAGCATTCAACCAATCTGACCAATGTAAAAGTTTCACACAGAGTTTCTTGCAAGGCCATCGGCACAATCCTCAAGCTTCACAAATGAAAGAAGCAATATCAGCCGAGTGAAGGACGAGCCCGGCCTGAATGAGTGAACTGTTGGTTTTTGCGCTCATTGTGCTCTGTTGTGTCCTCCCGGCTTGTGTACATCGGCGTGCAGATGACTGACGGCGAGACTCGACGTCGATGGAGTGTCGTCCGGTGGAGCCGACACACGCTGAGGTCGTCTCGCAGTTCGCTGGAGCCTCCTCTCTCCGGCGACGTGTTCAGCTCCATCGGCAGGCCTCCTCGGCGGTCGCACTGCCGGCAGTCACTGCCACCGCAGTCGCTGTCTGCATGCGTCCAGTGCGTACTGTCGTGCCTGCGTCGTCATGCACTGCCTAGGGTCCCAGTTGCATGTTGCATGGCCCTGTTTGGCAGCATAAACCATCGTGGGCACTACCTGGGTTCAGGCTGCCATAACTCCTCGCTACTATTTTTCTATTAGATTCTGACCGCACGGCTGCGTTCGCAGCGTCGGTATTATGGTATGGTCCAGTTTTCAGGCAAAACGGACAACGCCCGGGTTTTGGGCTGTCGGCTGTCTGGCAGGCCTCACCGAGAAAACCTGCCAGCCTGAACTGAGCTATTTTCTGATTGGCTGATGAACTGAGTAACAAGCTCTACAGAGCTCGGGGGGGGGGGGCTAGAACTTGGAGGGGTCCCCCATTGCTGTTTATTCTTCATTCCTAATCAGTCATTATCAGTTTTCAGTTGCTTTCTGGCGCTAACTCTGGCGCGCGCGTTTCTGAGTAACAAAACCCAGAGCTTCCAGACTTAGACTCTAGAGCAGCAAACTGAGGGTGCAGCTGACTTAAGCAACGAGCGTGGAAGCCCGCACGCTGCATCAACAACGCTGCTGCCCCAACCTGCTCCATAGTTTCCATTTTGGTATCAGAGCCAGAGCGTAGCAGCAGCAGCAGAAGACTGGCGAACAGGTGCCAGACAACGCCGGCGGACCCCCATACGCGCAAATGCAGGGGAAATGCTGCCGGATTTTTTCTGACAGCATTGACCCTCCTGGTGGCGGCGTCAGATTTTTTCCCGCGGCCACTGGGCCAGGGGAAATGCTGCCGAAATTTTTCGGCAGCACAGACCCCCACGCGTGACGCGAGGAGGTGAGCGGCAGGCGGCGTCTGACGTCTGTGGGCGACGACGCACGCGACAACGTCACCCAGGTGCAGTGACTGGCACCACCAGCAGCAGCAGCTCGCAGCAGCCCGTAGCAGCAGCAACTCGCAGCAGCAGCAGCAGCAGCCCACAGCAGTAGCAGCTCGCAACAGCAGCAGCGTGCAGCAGCACCAGCAGCGTGCAGCAACAGTAGCAGCCCACAGCAGCAGCCGGCTGCAGCAGCCCGCAGCAGCACCAGGCAGCAGCCGCAGCACGCAGCAGCTGCAGCAGCGTGCAGCAGCAGCAGCGGGCTGTAGCAACTGCTGCAGCGAGCTGCAGCCGCCGCCAGCTGCAGCAGCAGCAGCAGCGAGCAGCAGCAGCCAGCCGCGGCTACTGCTGCCCGCTGCTCGTAGTGAGCGAGCAGCGAGCAGCAGCCCGCTACTGCCAGCGAGCAGCAGCTCGCTGTTGCTGGGCGAGCAACAGCCCGCTGCTCGCAGCAGACAGCGGGCTGCTGCCCGCTGTGACAAGGAAAAAAAAAAGAGACAAAAATTCCCCCACCCCCGCAGCTCGATGCAGCAGCCTGCAGCTGCAGCGAGCAGCTGCTGCAGCACGCAGCAGCTGTAGCAGCACTCAGCTGCAGCACGCAGCAGCTGTAGCAGCACTCAGCTGCAGCAGCGAGCTGCAGCAGCTCGCTGCTGCAGCAGCAGCAGCCACAGCTCGTAGCACGAGCAATAGCAGCTGCAGCACCCGCAGCAGCAGCAGCAGCAAACAGCTGCAGCAGCAGCAGCAACAGCAGCAGCAGCAGCAACAGCATCAGCAACAGCAGCAGCAGCAGCAGAAGCAGCTGCAGCAGCATCAGCACCAACAGCAGCAGCGGCGGCCCCAACATTCGCCGCTGCCTACATCAGCACCCCTCTGCTGACGTCACTGCTGACGTCACTGCTGACATCATCAACAAAAAAAAGGGAGGGTGAAAGGGGAAAGGGGGAAGGCCAGAGGAGTGGGTAGACTTCCCACTCCCCCAACCTCCTGTTGAAGTAGCAACACAAAGACAACAACAACAAAAAAAAAACACAGACACCAAGGCATGGCTGATAGTCCCGGCGAGGGGGGGTCCTCCTCTGATGGGGGGACCCGTACCCCTCCTATCTTGCAGCGATTGCTGCAGCAGCAGCAGCAGCAGAAGCACCTGCCACCGCTGCAGCAGCAGCATCCGCCGTCGCCGCAGGACCAGCAGCTGCCGCCGCCGTCGCAGCAGGACCAACTGCCGCCGCCACGGCAACAGCATTTGCCGCCGCCGCATCAGCAGCAGCAACCGCCGCCATTGCAGCAGCAGCAGCCACCGCCTCTACAGCAGCAGCCGCCGCCACTACAGCAGCAGCCGCCGCCCATATAGCAGTAGCCACCGCCGCTGCAGCAGCAGCAGCCGCCGCCTCTACAGCTGCAGCCGCCACCGCCGCTACAACAGCAGCCGCCGCCCATACAGCAGCAGCCACCGCCGCTGCAGCAGCAGCAGCCGCCGCCTCTACAGCAGCAGCCGCCACCGCTACAGCAGCAGCAGCCGCCGCCCATACAACAGCAGCCACCGCCTCTGCAGCAGCAGTAGCCGCCGCCCCTACAACAACAGCAGCAGCAGCAGCCCACTGGTAACGTTGGCGGCACCCCTGACCCACTTGCTGCTCTTCAGCAACAACTCGCCGCATTGACACAGCAGCTTGCTGCGCTATAGCCAGTCGCCTCCCAAACCGCCACCAACGCACAGTCGTCGTTCATCCCTCCTGGGCACGCTAGCCCCGCGGTGTCCGCCGCCACATACTACTTAGGACAACAGCAGACTTAGCGCCAACGGCAGACAGTGACCTCCGTCCTTGGCCCCACTCTGGGTGCCGGCCGTAGGCAGAAGGACTTTGAGACGCCACCACCGCCGCTTCAGGCCGGCGAGCAGTTCCGGAGCTGGGAGCTCAGCTTCCGGATCTGGGCGCAGGGTGAGGGTCTGTGGGCCTACTACACCCTCCCCTACGACTCCACCCAGGCCGACCAGCTATATGAAGCTGGTCGCGCCGTCCGCGCCCTTGTACCAGTCGCCCCTCCAGCTTCCCGCCTTGCCCTGGAGCTCTTCCTTGGCGACTTCACCACCGGCGCCATCCCAGACCCGGCAGCCGCCTGGCACGTCCTCACTAACCCCATCGCCTGTCCAGCGACGCTGAGATCAGCCGTCTGCTCCGGGAGTTCAACTCCCTCCACATGAGGGAGGCCGAGACGGTCACTGCCTATTGGCAGCGAGCGGAGGACATCCTCCGTCGACTCGGCAAGTCGGCTCCACCCCCTCTGTCCGCGCTCCTCACCATCAAGCGCGGCACCACCAGCGCATACGCTGACGTCTTCGTCCACTATCCTCAGGACGTCCTCACCACCATGGAGGCCCAGGGCACTCTCATACCCTGGGCATACGAGCTCTTCCTCCGCATTGAGGAAGCTCGCCAGGAGTCCCAGCTCCATCGCGCAGAGGCCCTTGCATCCCCTGTCGTCGCCATCCCTGCCGTTGCCTCCGTGGCCGTTGCCTCCCCCGTCGCAGCTACCTCATCGCCCTCAGGGAAGAAGAAGAAAAGCCGGAACAAGAAGGGCAAGGGTCCATCGCAACAGCAGCAGCAACAGTCATCGACCGGTCCCAACGGTAGTGGCTCGGTCTGCCACAACTGTGGCCAGCCTGGGCACGGGTGGTACACGTGCCCTCTCCCGACGGACGAGGCCCGCGTCATCGCCACCATGCGACGCCAGTGGGAGCGCCGCCTCGCCTCTGCCGCCGTCACTGCTACTGGTCCTACCACTCCGACCTCGTCCAGCACCACTCCCACTCCGACGACTCCGCCTGTCCTGCAGCCACCCGCGCCGCAGCAGTACTACCCGCAGCAGTACTACCCTCAGTTGTCGGCACCTCCGCTTCCTTCGTCGGCTCAGTCACCCTACTACCCGGGCTCCGGCGCCGTCACTCCGCATTCTGTCTACACTCCTGGGCCGTCATTCCGAGAGCGTCAGCTGGAGCAGTTCATCGCGCTCCAGCTTGGCCTCCCTCGCCCTCCTCCCGAGGGAAGTGCGAGTTGCGTCACCTCTTGCCCTCCAACCCATCCCTGCATGACTGAGACTGAGCTGCGGTCGTGCTCAATTTCCTCGTCTGTCTCGTTGTCTCCCGTGATCTCATCCATCCCACTCCATGACGACACTGCATGGCTTGACGACTGGCAGTCTCGTTTCGCGCCTCCGTCCACCGTGTCGGCGTCCCTCGCGTGTTGCCATGTGACCGTGACTGATTTGGCGACCCCTGTCTAGGACCCTGCTGAGACCTGGATCATCGACTCCGGGGCCACGCATCACATGACGGCCTCTCGCGAGGCCTTCAGTATGCTCGGTCCCGTCGGCGATGTCTCCGGTGTTCAGACGGGCTCCGGACAGGTGTTGCCGGTCCGTGGGGTAGGCGTTGTTCGTTTCCGTGGTCCGGCCGGTGACGTCTTTTTGACCGATGTTCTCTTCGTCCCTGGTCTCGAGCTCAGCCTCCTGTCCGTGACTGCCCTTGACCGCATGAGCATGGACGTTGTGCACTCACGTGGTGTCGGCACTGTGTTGTTGCGTCCGTCGGGTCTTGTCGTACTGCACGCCACCGCCTGTGGCAACTTGTGGCACGTTCCCCGCCTCACTTCTTCCCCTCCCGTCTCCCCCCTCGTCGGCTGCGACCGGTCATGTGTTCGTCACCAGCACACTTTCTCCTCAGCACACCCGCCTCTTGCACCGCCGCCTTTGCCACGTCCACTCTGCCGCAGTAGAGAGCATGCTCCGCACCCAGCCGGCCAAGGGCCTTGATTCGGAGACCTTCCCTCTCCCATGCCCCACTGAGTGCATTGACTGCGCTCAGGGAAAGATGCACCGGTCCACGTACCCCCTCTCTTCCTCACGGGCGTCTGCCCCCCTTGACCTTGTCCACTCGGACGTCATGGGCCCTCTCCCCACCGAGTCCGTCGGAGAGCATGGCCGCTATGTTCTCACTCTGACGGACGACTACTCTCGCTACCGTTGGGTCTTCTGCCTTCGGCAGAAGAGCGATGTCGCCCGAACCATTCAAGACTGGCTTGTCCTCGCGGAGCGCGAGTGTGGCCGCCCCCTACGTCGCTTTCGCTCCGATCGCGGTGGCGAGTACCTGGGTGAGGCCACGACCTTTCTTGCCTCCCGCGGTATCCGCCATGAGACGTCTGCGCCCTACACACCCGCCCAGAACGGCGTCTCCGAGCGGTGGAACCGCACCATGGCCGACGCCGTCCGCACCATGAGGGTCGAGTCCGGTCTCTCCGATGGCTTCTACTTTGAGGCCATGGCCTACATGACCTGGGTCTGGAACAGGGTTCCCCACGGTCCCCTTCCCCGCCAGTCCACGCCCTATCAGCACTGGTGCGGTCGGCGCGCTGACCTCCGCCCGGCTCGCGTCTGGGGCTGCGTAGCCGTTGTGTGGCTGCCGGCTCTACAGCAAGGTGGCAAGCTTGCCCCCCGCGGACGCCCCTGCACCTTTCTCGGTGTGTCTCGTCAGTCCAAGGCCTGGCGCTTCTGGGACCCATCACGACACTGCATCGTCGAGTCCCGCGATGGCCTCTTTTTCGAGGACCTGTTTCCCCGCGACCTCATCCGCTCCGGCTCGTCCGTGTCCCTCCCGTCGCGTGGGGGAGTGGTGAGTCCGTCCTCCGTCCTGTCGCTTCCGGGTGACACATCACTCCGTCCCTCTGAGCCGGTAGCCCCGGTCGCGGCCGCTGGCCCCTCCGAGCCAGCTGACCCAGTCACGTCTACTGGCCCCCCCGGGCCGGCAGCCCCAGTCACGTCCGCCGGCTCCTCCGGGCCGGCAACCCCAGTCGCGTCTACTGGCCCTTCCGGGCCGGCAGCCCCAGTCGCGTCCGCCGGCTCCTCCGGGCCGGCAACCCCAGTCGCGTCTACTGGCCCCTCCGAGCCGGTAGCCCTAGTCACGTCCGCCGGCTCCTCCGGGCCGGCAACCCCAGTCGCATCTGCTGGCCCCTCCGGGCCAGCAGCCCCAGTCACGTCCGCCGGCTCCTCCGGGCCGGCAACCCCAGTCGCATCTGCTGGCCCCTCCGGGCCGGCAGCCCCAGTCGCATCCGCTGGCCCATCTGGGCCGGCAGCCCCAGTCGCGTCCGCTGGTCCCTCCGGGCCGGCAGTCCCAGTCGCGTCCGATGGTCCCTCCGGGCCGGTAGCCCCAGTCGCTTCCGATGGCCCCCCCGGGCCGATGTCTCCAGTCGCGTCTGTTGGCCCCTCCGGACCAGCAGCCCCAGACGCGTCCACTCGCCCCTCTGGGCCGGCAGCCCTAGCTGCGTCCGATGGCCCCTCTGGCCCAGCAGCGCCTGTTGCGTCTACTGGCTCCTCCGGACCAGTAGCATCGTCCGCCTTCGTCGGCCTGTCGGACTCAGCACCATCTTCTGCCCGATCGCGCTACACACGTGGCCCAGGCGGCAGCCTCCGACCTCGGCCAAAAGTGAGCGCGCAGATTGTTGCTCCCCGTTCCATGGAGCCTCGACCCCCTGTGGCTCAACGTGTCTCCTCCACTCCCACGGTCGTGAGTGGGGATCCTGGCACAAAGGCTCTCGGCCTGACCACTTCTGCCATTATCGCAGACCTTCACCCGGGCTCTGCATTGGGGTACGCCATGCTTCATCACGAGCATCGGCATGGTGTTGTGGCCGCACTCGCACGCATCCCACCTCGGGCTCGTGATTCACATGCCCTCTCAGTCCGATCCATAGCGCGCCCAGAGGACCCTTCCACCCTGCGCGAGGCTCGAGCCTCCCCTGAGGCCGCACATTGGGATGCTACCTGTGCCGAGGAGCTCTCCGCTATCCGACAGCACCATGTGTATGACCTCGTCGACCTCCCTCCAGGTCGGAAGGCCATCGGTGCCAAGTGGGTCTTTCGGCGTAAGTGGATGCCTGACGGATCCTTGGACAAGTACAAGGCCCGTCTCACAGCAAAGGGGTTTGCTCAGGTCCCTGAGATCGACTACGACCAGATCTTCGCCCCAGTTGGCCGGTTCTCCACTAGTCGGGCATTGTTCAGCCTGGTTGCCCAGCACGGGTGGGAGCTGCATCAGATGGACGTGAGCAACGCATTCCTCCATGGCTAACTGGAGGGTGAGGAGCTCTACATGACGCAGCCCCCAGGCTTCGACGATGGCACTGGGAGAGTTTGGCGGCTGCGGAAGGCCCTCTATGGTCTGAAGCAGTCGCCTCGGTGCTGGAACCAGGAGATCAACAGTACGCTTCTCCGTGGCGGCCTCCAGCGCAGCACCGCTGACCCCGCACTATTCATCAGCCCGCGAGGTCAGACCTTCGCCGCGGTCCTGGTCTACGTCGACGACCTCCTCATTCCGTCACCACACGCGACAGCCATCCAGCACGTCAAGGACCTACTGCACGCTGCCTACCAGATGAAGGATCTCGGTTCTGCCCGAGTCTTCCTNGTTGCCCAGCACGGGTGGGAGCTGCATCAGATGGACGTGAGCAACGCATTCCTCCATGGCTAACTGGAGGGTGAGGAGCTCTACATGACGCAGCCCCCAGGCTTCGACGATGGCACTGGGAGAGTTTGGCGGCTGCGGAAGGCCCTCTATGGTCTGAAGCAGTCGCCTCGGTGCTGGAACCAGGAGATCAGCAGCACGCTTCTCCACGGCGGCCTCCAGCGTAGCACCGCTGACCCCGCACTGTTCATCAGCCTGCGAGGTCAGACCTTCGCCGCGGTCCTGGTCTACGTCGACGATCTCCTCATTGCGTCACCAGACGCGACAGCCATCCAGCACATCAAGGACCTACTACACGTTGCCTACGAGATGAAGGATCTCGGTTCTGCCTGAGTCTTCCTGGGCATGGAGCTCGAGCAGGATCGCTCTCAGGGCGTCCTGCATGTCCACCAGGCTGCCTATGTGCAGACCCTGTCAGCTCGCTTCGCCGAGGACTTGCCCCTCGTGCCCAGCGCTTCCTCACCCATGTCACCCGATGGCCAGGTGAAGTTGAAGAGTCATGACCCAGCTGTTGTGGAGGAGCCAGTTGATGTGACCACGTATCTGCGGGTCACCGGGTCACTGATGTTCCTGGCGACGACGACGCGTCCAGACATCGCGTTCGCCGTTAACCTCCTGGCCCAGTTCTCTCAGGAGACGCGTCACCTCCACTTTGAGGCCACGATCCGAGTACTGCGCTATGTCGTCTCGACCCCTCGGCGAGGCCTCATGTTCCGCCGTCAGCGGTCCGTCGTTGCAGTGGGTTACACCGACAGCGACTGGGCCGGTAGTCCAGACGGTAAGAGTCGCACTGGTTGGATCTTTCTGGTCGGGGGCACAGCTGTGTCCTGGCGCAGTGGCAAGCAGGGGTGCATTGCATGCAGCACTGCTGAGGCTGAGTACGTGGCCCTTGGCTCAGGCGCGTGTGAGAGCGTGTGGTTGCGTCGTCTGTTGTCCGAGTTGCGTCAGTCTGTNATTGCAGACAATGACGGTGTGCATCACACTCGCACAAAGCACATCAATGTTGAGTATCACTATGTGCGTTCGTTGTTGCACGACGGCAGCATCAGCATCGTGTGGGTTGAGACAGCACGGCAGCTGGCTGACTTCCTGACCAAGGCACTGAAGCGGGACTCGTTTAAGAAGGCTGTGAGTTCAGTCGGTGTGTGTCCGTGACTTGCTTTCTTTGTCTCTACCTGCACTTCTGCATGTCCTGGGGGAGTCCGTGTGTTGACCGTGTCTCTGCCCGCCCATGTGCACTACGCCTGTGAGTCACGGGAGAGTGTTGGTTTTTGCGCTCATTGTGCTCTGTTGTGTCCTCCCGGCTTGTGTACATCGGCGTGCAGATGACTGACGGCGAGACTCGACGCCAATGGAGTGTCGTCCGGTGGAGCCGACGCACGCTGAGGTCGTCTCACAGTTCGCTGGAGCCTCCTCTCTCCGGCGACGTGTTCAGCTCCATCGGCAGGCCTCCTCGGCGGTCGCACTGCCGGCAGTCACTGCCACCGCAGTCGCTGTCTGCATGCGTCCAGCGCGTACTGTCGTGCCTGCGTCGTCATGCACTGCCTAGGGTCCCAGTTGCATGTTGCATGGCCCTGTTTGGCAGCATAAACCATCGTGGGCACTACCTGGGTTCAGGCTGCCATAACTCCTCGCTACTATTTTTCTAGCAGATTCTGACCGCACGGCTGCGTTTGCAGCGTCGGTACTATGGTATGGTCCAGTTTTCAGGCAAAACGGACGACGCCCGGGTTTTGGGCTGTCAGCTGTCTGGCAGGCCTCACCGAGAAAACCTGCCAGCCTGAACTGAGCTATTTTCTGATTGGCTGATGAACTGAGTAACAAGCTCTACAGAGCTGGGGGGGGGGGCTAGAACTTGGAGGGGTCCCCCATTGCTGTTTATTCTTCATTCCTAATCAGTCATTCTCAGTTTTCAGCTGCTTTCTGGCGCTAACTCTGGCGCGCGCGTTTCTAAGTAACAAAACCCAGAGCTTCCAGACTTAGACTCTAGAGCAGCAGACTGAGGGGGCAGCTGACTTAAGCAACGAGCGTGGAAGCCCGCACGCTGCATCAACAACGCTGCTGCCCCAACCTGCTGCATAGTTTCCATTTTGAACGTCTGCTTCCAGGCGCCATTCGTCATGTGCTGTAGCCATGTTGGTTCACTCTCCTACAAAAGTGCGTGTGTGTGGCGGCCAATGGAGAGTGGTGGGTTCATTATCATGTCAGGAATTTGACACCAACATCTACTCCCCCTCTGACCCGCAGGCGGACAACTTCAAACGCAACAGAAGAGGACATGAACATGGAAGGGCTGCAGGAGGAGGACAATGATTCGGCAAGATCAGTCAGGTGCAGGAAGTACGCCGGTCAGGCCAACAGCACGAACTGCAAACTTGAATGTGCTCAAGCTGAGTGCTTCGACCATGCGCGCACCTAGACGACCTTCACAACAGTAGCAACAAACACGCATGAAAAAACTGGTGCTGAATGTTGATATGTTTGGTGCTTGCGTGATGCATGCTGTGATTTTCAACGATGGCCTTCGTGCTTTGGTTGTCGTGAAATCATTCATAAGGGTGCAAGGCAATAGGATTGAGAGTAGACGAAAGCATGAGGGATCCCACGCGGCTAGAGCACCATACATAAAAATTTTCAGACAATAAGCAAGAAGTGAGTGTGTGTAGGGAGAGAGCGAACCAAACGAACACTGGTGAGAGTGCACCTCAGTAACGCATCAGGCGCAAGGAGGCCACGGCTCCACCCATGGGTGGAGTCCCATGAAAAAGTAAAGACCAAGTGCGGCTACTCACTACGCGTGAGCATGCACGCATGCGCGCCCACGCGTATTCACGCTTTCGTTCGCACGCGCGTGCGTGCGCACGCGCATACATAATCATCTGGCACGGTGGCCCCCTAAGGATCAGCACTGGGGAACAATAATGCAACTCCCCCAAAACCCACATGCATGTATGGAAGCAGACCAAGGCATCTTAAAGTGTCTAAGGTCATGCCTCCACGACGAGTAAAACCACGAGGGTAACAGAAATGCCAAAATAAAGCATGGCCATGGGCCGAATTTTTAGAGCACACAATTGCAAACTGGAGGCACAAGGTCCATCATTGATGAACTTGGTCTTACAAGACATGTCTTCTTGGTTTTTTGTCTCACATCTCTCACTCGTACTCTCTTGTGTCCTCCCAGCTTGTGTAAATTGGCGTGCAGATGACTGACGGTGAGACGCGACGCTGATGCCGTGTCGCCCGGTGGAGCCGATGCACGCTAAGGCCTACACGCTGTTTGCTGGAGCCTCCTCCCTTCTTCGTGCTCAGCTCCATCGGCAGACCTCCTCGGCAGTCGTGTCGCCGACCGGCACTGTCACTGCATATGCTTTCTGCACATATCCAACACCACGTTTGACTGCACTGCTGCGTTCGCAGTGCTATGTCATGCCTAGGGTCCAAGTGTCATGATTTTCTGGCATTGTTGGTACCTGAGCTTAGCATAGACGCTACCTGAGTTTAGGCAGCCATAACTCCTCAATGCTATTTTTCTAGCTGATTCTGACCACATGACTGCGTTTGCAGCGTGCGTATTATGGTATGGTTCAGTTTTAAGGCAAAATTGTTGACGCCCGGGTTTTGGGTTGTCGGCCGCCTGGCAGGGCTCACTGAGAAAACCCTGCCTTCCACAAGAAAAGGTTCTTTTTCTGATTGGCCGGTTAGCTGAGTAGCAAGCTCTATAGAGCTGGGGAGGGGGGAGCTAGAACTTGGAGGGGTCTCCCATTGTTGCTCATTCTTGATACTTAATCAGTCACTTCCAGTTTTCAGCTACTTTCTACCGTTCACACTGGCGCGCGCATTTCCGAGTAACAAACCAGAGCACTCAGACTTACACTCTAGAGCGGCAGACTGAGGGGGCAGCAGTCTAAGCAACGAGCGTGGAAGCCCGCACGCTGTATCAACAATGCTACTGCCCCAACCTGCGCTCTAGCACAGTTTCTAGCTTGGTATCAGAGCCAGAGCATAGCAGAAGGATCAGACGACTAGCGTAGAAGTGCCTCACTACGTCGGCGGACTCCATACGCGCCAGTGCAGGGGAAATGCTGCCGAATTTTTTTTGGCATCATTGACCCGCCTGGTGGCGGCGTCAGACATTTTCCCACGCCCGCTGGGCCTGGGGAAATGCAGCCTTTTTTTTTTCCGGCAGCACTGACCCCCACACGTGACATGAGAAGGTGAGCGGCAGGCCGCGTCAGGCATCTACTAGCGACGACACACGTGGCGACGTCATGCAGGTGCAGTGACAGGCAGCAGCAGCAAGCAGCAGTAGCAGCCTGCAACTGCAAGCAGCAGCAGTAGCCTGCAGCAGCAAGCAGCAGTAGCAGCCTGCTGCAGCAACAATAGCCTGCAGTAGCAGCAGCAGCTTGCAGAAGTAGCGAGCAGTGGGAGCAGAAGAAGCCAGCAGCAGCTGTGCGCAGTAGCAGTAGCCGACAGCAGCAGCAGCTTATAGCAGCTTGTAGTAGCAGCATCCCGCAGCCACAAGCAGCAGTAGCAACCAGTAGTAGCAGCTTGCAGCAGCACCAGCGGCAGCTCGTAGTAGCAGCAGCGAGCAGTAGCACCAGCCGGCTGTAGCAGTAGCAGTAGTGAGCAAGAGGCAGCAGCAGCCGGCAGCAGTAGCTACGGCAGCCGCCAGTAGTAGTAGTTGCTGCACCTGCTCGTAGCAAGCAGCGAGCTGCAAGGAGCGAGCTCGCTGCTTGCGGCGAGCTCGCTGCTTGCAGCAAGTAGTGAGCACCGAGCTTGCTGCTCGTAGCTCACTGCTCACAGCGAGCAGCGAGCTCATTGTGACAAACAAAGAAAAAAGAAGAAGAAAGGGATCGCAAAAAAAATCCCCCACCCCACAGGTGGCCCTGTAGCGGCTATAGCCACCACCACAGCCGTTGTAGCAGCCACAACAGCCGCAATAGCATGCAGTAGCTCAGTCGCAGCAGCAGCAATAGTAGCAGCAGCAATTGCTACTGCAACAGCAGCCATAGCAGCACCAGCAACAGCAATTGCAGTAGTAGTAGCAACCGTTGCTACCATAACAGCCATAGCAGCAGCAGCAACAGTAGTAGCAGCAGCTGCAACAGCAGACCAGCAGCAGTAGCAGCAGCACTTTACCTATAGCTGATAGAGCAACGGCTCGAGCAAAATCCGCTGCTGACGTCAGCCTTCCTCAGCTGACGTCAGCCTTCCTCAATTGATGTCACTGCTGACGTCACTGCTAACATCATCAACAAAAAAACATTTTACAGTATCAACCCTATAGATAACGCAACAGTTGCTGCTAAAAAATGCCATCCTAGGCTGACGTTACTGCTGACGTCACTATTGACATCAGCAGCACACAAAAAATGGTACAAGGAGGAGAACCATGGCAGAAAACAAAGAGGGATCCTCCTTTGTTGGAGGACCCCCCTTCCTGCAATAATTGCAACTGTTGCAGTAATAGCAGCAGTAGCAGCAGCTGCTGCCGCCGTTGCAACAACAACAGGAACGGTAGCAGTAGCAACAGCAGTAACAGCAACAACAGCAGCAACAGCAGCAGTAGTAGCAACAGCCGCGACAACAGCAGTAGTAGTAGTAGCCGCAGCAACAAGAGTAGTAACAGTAGTAGCAGTAATTGCAGCACCCACAGTACCAGCAGCAACAGCAACAACAACAGCAACAGTAGCAACAATTGAAGCAGCAAAAGCAACAACAACAGCAGCAACAACATCCTGAAGGCACTGTCATAGGTCATGCTGGCTCGACAGATCTGCTTGCCGCTTTGCGCCAGCAGCTCCCAATTCTGACACAGCAGCTAGCGGCACTGCAACTGCCGACACCGCCGCCACTACAGCAGCCGCAGCAGCAGCATCAGCAGCCGCCGCCGTAGTAGTAGCAGGAGCCACTGTAGCAGCTACATCAACGTCAGCAAGCACCGTTTGTTCCATTCGAGTATGCGAGCCCTGCGGTCTCCTATGCCACGCAGTACCTGGCGCAGCAACACAACCAGAACCAACAGCAGACGGTGATGTCACTCCTAGGCCGCACTCCGGGTGCCGTCCGCAGGCCAAAGGACTTCAAAACCCCGCCACCGCAGCTTCAGGCTGGCGACTTGTTTTGGAGCTGGGAGCTTAGCTTTTGGATCTGGGCACAGGGCGAGGACTTGTGGCCCTGCCATGTCATGCCCTTCGACTCCACCCAAGCCAACCAGGTCTATGACGCCCTCGTCCCTGTGGCATCTCCAACCGCACTTCTCGCCCTTGAGCCCTTCCTCGGCGACCTCACCACTGGCGCACTCCCTGACTCGATAGCTGCGTGGCACATACTTACGCGCCGTCATTGCCTATCCATTGGCGCTGAGACCAGCGGCCTGCTCTGGGAGTTCAACTCCCTTGTCGGGGTGGGCATCTCAGTGCTGCAAGACTGGTGATGGCAAAGAGAGGGGAGAAGATAGACGATCTGAGAGAAATTTCTGAAAAGTCAAAAAACTCTTAGGCGTACGCGTTTCGGCCGGGTGGCCTTCATCAGCGCCTATAGGAAAAATGACATGCAGACAGACAAGATATACCTGTCTCACTAACAGATCGTCAAAGGAGAGGTCGACTCGCTAACAGTGGGTGACCACCATGCTAATTTTCTAGCCTGGAGGACACCAGGTAGGATCTCAATTTTCTGGGTAGTCTCCATGCCAGAATAACCCGAGGGTTAAACACGGAAGCATTAAATTTTCTCAATCGTCCTGAAAAACGTCTGAGAATTTTTCCAAGGTGAAGACCTTCCGAACGTGGGTTCAGAGTGGTTTTTATCACCAGGGGCCTGCCTGTGGTTGGAGCAGAAATAGTGGAGGATGCATGAGCGAGTGCTCGTATGCTCTCCACTCGATGAGAATGTCGGACCTGTGAGAAGAGAGGAAGTAGAAAGTGTTCAGGGTAGCCACGACTCCTTAGTCGAGACAGAAAAGATTTCTTGATCTCGATGAACTCCTCGGCTGAGGTAGTTCGAAGGAGGTAGCGTCGAAGCTCAGCAAGGATGAAAGCTCGAAGGCAGCTCCGAGGGTGGTAGCTGCTGAAGGGGAGGTAAAGGTAGCTGTTCATGGGTTTTTGATATGTTTCCATATCAAAACGTCCATGATATTTGAATCTCTTGCCTTTGTAGAGCTGAAGGTCTAGAAACTCCATCTGGCTTGAGGAGATTTTCCACTCAAGTTTGATGTTCGGATCTAGGCCATTGAAGGTGGTGAGAAAGGTGTCGAGGCCCTCTCGACTTCCCGACCATATGATGAGCCCATCATCAATGTAACGCTTATGTAGCAGTGGTGCGAAATTTGTGAGATGGTGGAGCTCTCTATCTAGGCAACTCATGAACAGGATGGCGAATGCGGGGGCGACTGGTGTGCCCATTGCAGTGCCCTTTACCTGATGGTAAGTTGTACCTTGGAACTCAACATACGAGTTATGCATGACCCATGAGAGGAGTTGCATGACTGCTGGTGCTCGTGGATGATGAGCTTGGTGGAGAAGCTGTTGGATGAAGCTGAGGGCCTTGGAGAGGGGAATGCTTGGGTAGAGGGAAACGACGTCGTATGTTGCGAGGAGCACCTCCGGTGGAAATACCTTTTCTTCTAGCTCAAGTAGCAAAGTTTTGCTATCTTTGAGGTAGGTAGGCTGCTTGACAACCAGTTGTTGTAGCTCTCCATGTAGCCACCGAGAGACATTGGATGTGATCCAACTGTGGCAGGCCGCGATGGGACGGCCTACCGGTGGCGTTTTGTGCACTTTGATGATGCAATAGAAAGCTGCTGGTCGCCTGCTGTTGGAGATGTTGTGCAAGAAGAACTTCCAGTGTGGAGATGAAAGAGGGTCACATCCTACTGGCAGCGCGCTGAGGACCTCCTGCGCCGCCTCAGAGACGCAGCGCCACCCCCTCTCTCTGCGCTCCTGACCATCAAGCTCAGCACCACCGACCCCTTCTCTGACGTCTTCGTCCACTACTTCCAGAATGTCCTCGCCATGATGGCTGCCCAAGATACCCTCATGCCCTGGGCGTACGAGCTCTTAATCCGCATTGAGGACGCTCGTCAAGAGTCGCGCATCCATCGCACGGAGTCCCTCGCCTCTCCTACCATCGCCTCCATGGCTGTTGCCGCCCCCGCAGCAATAACATCTTCCGGCGTCTTCGGCTGGCAAGAAGAAGATGAGGGGCAAGAAGGAAAAGGGTCCTCAGCAGTAGACTAGCGGATCCGGCGGTGCCAGCCTTGTCTGCCACGACTGTGGCTAGTCTGGACACGGGTGGTACACGTTTCCGCTCCTGACTCACGAGGCTTGCATCATCGCCACCATGCGTCGCCGGATCCGCTAGTCTACCGACTGTGTCATGTAGGGTATGAAGGAACTAGCGACTACACAACTCGTACTTCCTTGGGGAGGAGGGCGAGGAAGACCGAGTTAGAATGTGATGAACTGCTCTAGCTGGCGCTCGCGGTCGAAGGGTCCGACGGTGTAGACCGATTACAGTGTAACGGCGCCAAAGTCCAAGAAGGGGGAGGAAGGCGCCGAGGACAAAGGAGTGGGCGCAGACGGCTGCGGACGAAGCTGTGGTGGGGCCGTCACAAGTGGCGCAAATGCGGCAGGAGCAGCGACGGTCACGAAAGTGGTGGCAAGGCGACGTTCACGGATCATGTCCTGCATCTCCGTCTATCCCACCCTCTGCCGTGCCTTGCCCCCTTGCTCCTCTTCATGATGATGTCGCTTGGCTGGATGACTGGCATTCCCGGCTCGCACCTACGTCCACTTCGTCAGCATTGCTCGTCCATTGCCATGTGACTGTCAGCGACCTGGCCACACCGGTCTAGGATGCGTCAGAGACCTGGATCATTTACTCTGGGGCCATGCATTACATGAAGGCCTCGCGCGAGGCTTTCAATGTCCGTGGTCCCGTCATCAATGTCACCGGGGTTTGGACGGGTTCAAGTCAGGTGTTACCCGTTTGTGGTGTCGGCATTATTTGTTTCCGTGGTCCAGCTGGTGATGTCTTATTGAGTGATGTTCTCTTCGTCCCTGGCCTTGAGCTCAGCCTCCTGTCTGTCACCACCCTTGATCGCATGAGCATGGATGTTCTGCATTCGAGTGGTGTGGGCATTGTGTCATTGCGTCCGTCCGGTCGTGTCGTTTTGCATGCCACTGCCCGTGGCAAATTGTGGCACGTACCGTGCCTTTCCGCTTCTACCTCTGTCCCTTCCTCGTCGGCCGACACTGGCCACGTGTTTGTTACTAGCACACTGTCTCCGCAGCACATGCGTCTCTTGCATTGCTGCCTCTGTCAAGTCCACTATGCCACTATTGACAGCATGCTTCACATGCAACAGGCCACGGGCCTTGACCCAGCCTCCTTTCCTCTGCTGTGTCCCACCGAGTGCATTGATTGCGCTCAAGGGAAGATGCACCGTTCCACCTATCCCCTCTCTGCCTCTCAAGCGTCCTCCCCGCTCGACCTGGTTCACTCTGTTTTCATGGGTCCACTCCCAACAGAGTCAGTCGACGAGTACGGTCGTTGTATCGTAACAGTTACGAACGACCATTCTCGCTATCGTTGGGTCTTCTGCCTTCGACAGAAGAGCGATGTTGCTCCCACCATTCGATCCTGGCTTGTCCGTGCTGAACGCGAGTGTGGTTGCCCTCTCCGCCGCTTCCGTTCTGATTGCGGGGGTGAGTTTCTGGAGGAGACCACACTCTTCCTTGCCTCGCATGGTGTCCATCATGAGACGTTAGTGCCTTACACGCCAGCCCAGAACAGTGTCTCTGAGCAATGGAAACGCACCATGG
Source organism: Penium margaritaceum (assembly GCA_023375785.1). Classification (NCBI taxonomy): domain Eukaryota; kingdom Viridiplantae; phylum Streptophyta; class Zygnematophyceae; order Desmidiales; family Peniaceae; genus Penium; species Penium margaritaceum. The sequence continues at coordinate 128,019 of SZWC01001360.1, forward strand.
CCAACACCGTCCGTACCATGCAGGTCGAATCCGGCATCTCTGACGGCTTCTACTTCAAGGCCATGACCTACATGACGTGGGTCTGGAACCGGATTCCCCATGGACTCATTCCCTATCATTCCACCCCATACCAGCACTGGTGTGGAGAACACGCCGACATGCGTTCGGCCCGGGTTTGGGGTTGCATAGCCATCATGTGGTTGCTTGCCCCACACTAGCGTGGCAAGCTTGAGCCTCGCGGTAGTCCATGCACCATCCTTGGCGTCTCGCGTCAGTCGAAGGCATGGCGCTTCTGGGACCCCACCCGACACTGCATCGTCCAGTCCCGCTATGCCCTCTTCTTTGAGGACCTGTTACCCCGCGACCTTGTTCGCTCTGGCACATTGATATTCCTCCCGTCGCATGGGAGAGTGGTGGGACCGTCCTTTGTCCAGTCGTGTCTGGGCGTTCCTTCATCTGCACCCGCGAGTCCGTCTACGCCGGCTGCCCCATTAGTGTCCGACAACCCCTCAGAGCTGGCTGCCCCATTTGTATCCAACAACCCCTCAGAGCCAGCTGTCTCGTCAGTGTCCGACAGCCCCTCAGGGCCGGCTGCCCCGTCCGTTTCTGCTAGCCCCTCAGGGCCCGCTGTCGCGTCCATGTCCGCCAGCCCCTCAAGGCCAGTTGCCCCGTTCGTGTCCGCCAGCCCCTCAGGGCCGACTTCCCCGTCCGCGTCCACCAGCCCCTCATGGCCGGTGGCCCCATCCGTGTCCGCCAGCCCTTCAGGGCCGACTGCCCCGTCCGTATCGGCGCGCTACACACGTGGTCCGGGCGGGAGCCTCAGACCCGGATCAACAGTGAGCACTCAGGCCGCCTCCTAACGTCCCCTTACTCCACGACCCCCTGTCATCCCACGAGGGTCCTCACCTCGTGTCAGATCCACTCCCACGGTCGTGAGTGGCGACCTCGGCACCAAGGCACTTGGCTTGGCCATACAATCAATCATCGCTGACCTACATCCAGGGTCAGCCTTGGGCTATGCCTTTCTCTATCAAGAGCACCGGTATGTCGTTGCGGCCACGCTCACGCGAATGCCACCAGGGGCGCGGGACGCGCACGCCCTCATTGTCCATCCCACGGAGCAACCGGATGATCCAAACATCATATGTGAGGCTTGGGAATCTTCCGAGGTTGTTCACTGGGAGGCTGCATGCGCCGACGAGCTTGCCGTCCTTTGGCAACATCACGTCTATGAGCTCTTCGACCTCCCCCTCGGCCATAAGGCCATCGGCGCCAAGTGGTTTCTCCGACGAAAGTGGAAGCCAGACGGGTCCCTGGACAAGTAAAAGGCCCGTCTCATAGCGAAGGGGTTTGCTCAGGTCCCTCGGATCGGCTATGCCCATATCTTCGCCCCGGTCGGATGGTTCTCTACTAGCCAGTCGTTGTTCAGCCTGGTTGCCCTGCACGGGTGGGAACTGCATCAGATGGATGTGAACAACGCCTTTCTCCATGGTTCACTACAGGGCGAGGAGCTCTACATGGTGCAACCTCTAGACTTCGACGATGGCTCTAGCAAGGTCTGAAAGTTGCGGAAGGCCCTCTATAGCTTGAAGTAGTCATTGCGCTGCTGGAACCAGGAGATCAGTTGTACACTTTTTAGCAGCGGCCTCCTTTGCAGCTCTGCCAACCCCGCGCTGTTCATCAGTCCGCAAGGTCACACTCTCATCGTTATCCTGGTCTATGTTGACGACCTGCTCATCGCATCACCGGATGCAGCTCCCATAGTGGGTCAAGGACCTGCTGCATGCTGCTGCCAGATGAAGGACCTCGGGCCAGCAAGAGTCTTTCTAGACATGGAGCTTGAGCATGATCGCTCCCTGGGCATCCTGCATGTCCATCAGACCGCCTACGTCCAGACCTTGTCCTGGCGCTTTGATGAGGATCTGTCCCTCGTGCCAAGAGCATCCTCATCCATGTCGCCTAATGGTCAGGCGATGCTCAAGAGCTTTGATCCAGCCGTGGTGGGGGAGCCAGTAGACGTGACCACGTATTTGCGCGTCATCGGGTCAGTGATGTTCCTGGCGATGATGACGCCTCTAGAAATTGCGTTCACCCTCAACCTCCTTGCACAGTTCTCGCAGGAGCCGCGTCATCTCCACTTTGAGGCCGCGATCTGAATGCTGCGCTACGTCGTTTCTACCCCGAGGCCTCATGTTCCATTGACAGCCGTTCGTTGTGGCGACGGGATAGACCGACAGTGACTGGGCCGGCAGTCCGGACTGTAAGAGTCGTAGTGGCTGGATCTTCCTTGTTGGCGGAACGGTTGTATCCTGGCACAACGGCAAGCAAGGCTGTATTGCGCGTAGCACTGCTGAGGCTGAGTATGTGGCCCTTGGTTCTGGTGCTTGTGGGAGCGTGTGGCTGCGCCGGCTATTTTCCGAGCTGCATCAGTTATTCCCATCCATCACGTTGCACTGTGACAATGAAAGTGCCATGGCCATTGTTGACAATGACAGCGTCCACCACACTCGCAAAAAGTACATCAATGTCGAGTATCACTATGTGCATTCGTTGTTGCATGACGACAGCATCAGCATTGTGTGGGTTGAGACAGCATGGTAGTTGGATGATTTCTTGACCAAGGCACTGAAGTGTGACTCGTTCAAGAAGACTGTGAGTGCAGTTGGTGTGCGTCCATGAGGTTCTCTCTCTCCCTTTCCACTTGGTCTCTGTGCTCTCTGCCCGTCCATGTGGACTGCGCCGATGATTCATGGGGGACTATTGGTTTCTTGTCTAACATCCCTCACTTGTACTCTGTTGTGTCCTCCCGGCTTGTGTAAATCGGCGTGCAGATGACTGACGGTGAGACGTGACGCTGATGGAGTGTCGCTCGGTGGAGCAGATGTACGTTGAGGCCTATACGCAGTTTGCTAGAGCCTCCTACCTCCTTTGTGCTCAGCTCCATCGGTAGACCTCTTCGGCAGTCGTGTCGCCGACTGGCGCTGTCGCTGCGTATACTGTCTGCACATGTCCAGCACCACGTTTGACTGGGATGCTGCTCTCGCAGTGCTATGTCATGCCTAGGGTCCACGTTTCATGATTCTCTGGCATTGTTGGTACCAGGGGTTAGGATAGACGATGCCTGGGTTTAGGCAGCCATAACTCCTCACTGCTATTTTTCTAGCTGATTCTAACCGCACGACTGCGTTTGCAGCATGCGTATTATGGTATGGCCTAGTTTTCAGGCAAAACGGTCGACGCCTGGGTTTTGGGCTGTCGGCCGTCTGGCAGGGCTCACCGAGAGAACCCTGCCTGCGAGTAAATAGGTCTATTTTCTGATTGGCTGGTTAGCTGAGTAACAAGCTCTACAGAGCTGGGGGGGAGCTAGAACTTGGCGGGGTCTCCCATTGTTTCTCATTCTTGATTCCTAATCATTCACTTCCAGTTTTCAGCTGCTTTCTGGCGCTAACACTGTCGCGCGCATTTCTGAGTAACAAACCAGAGCACTGAGACTTAGACTCTAGAGCGGCAGACTGAGGGGGCAGCAGACTAAGAAACGAGCGTGGAAGCCCGCACTCTGCATCAACAATGCTACTGCCCCAACCTGCGCTCTAGCACAGTTTCCAGCTTGTCTCCAGTTGCACTCATAGGTCTCAATCTCCTTAACATGATTGTGTGCATGTGGTTTAGGAAAATAGGGTATTTCATTACAGACTGACCAACAAGTTTTTCACTCTCCTATGACCCGCAGTCACAGAAACCACATTCCACGAGAGAGAGAGAGAGAGAGAGAGAGAGAGAGAGAGAGAGAGAGAGAGAGAGA
>SZWC01001360.1:132037-155876 GCA_023375785.1 Penium margaritaceum
AAAGAGAGAGAGAGAGAGAGAGAGAGAGAGAGAGAGAGAGAGAGAGACTGGAATGAGGCACAAGGCAACAAGAAACAGAAGGATTTTAGTGTAACAAGGGTCAACCGGGATCCTTTGGACATGCAATATCAGAAGCATGCACAATACATTTGAACAGGCTTCTGCTGTGTTCCTTCGTGAGGAAGTCAGCCGGCTGTAACGTGTGTTCACCCAAACGACCTGGACATTACTGGCGGCACTGCACTCACGTACAAAGTGATCCTTTACGTGATGTGCTTGGTGAATGAATGGTGTATGCCATAATTCTTAGAAATGGCTCCTTTGCTTCGGTTGTCATTGCGCAGCGTGATGCAGCCAACGGGTACACACAATTGCTAAAGAAGGCGACACAATCAGACAACTTTGCATGTACCTGAGCCAAATATGTCATACTCAGCCTCGCTCACACTCCATGCAACATACCCTTGTTTGCCAGTTTTCTAGGAGATGGCAATGCCTCCAATGGAGAAGACGGATCCAGTCCAACTCCGAACGTATGTGTCATGTGGCAAGTCTTTGTGGTGAAGTAGTGGATAATGACTGAGGGTTGTGCTCTCAAGTACAGCCCTATGCGTGCTGTAGAGACCATATACCATACAACACAAAGTGCGGCTTTAAGGTGACTCTCCATTGGACACTGACGTAACGTAGACAGGAAGTTGACAGAAATTCCTATCGGCACGAGTGGCGGTGACCAGGTACATCATTGAGCCAATGACACGCAGAAAATGGTGGCATCAACCTCCTACCCCACTATAGAGGCATCTAGTGACTTCAGCAATGACATCCCTATTGGATTCATTAGTGTCAAGGCCGTGGGAAATGCAGAGAGCAAGGACATAAATCACTCACTAGACAACGCACACAGGCAGCCTGGTGGACATGCAGTGTCCTACACTAACGGCCACTCTCAAGCTCTGTGCCAAAGAAAACACAAGCTGGACAATGATCCTTCATCTTGTATGCAGATTGCAGGAGACCGTTGACATAATGGATAGCTGTGGGACAGGGGGATGCAATGAGGAGATCACTGACATAGACAAGGATGTCCTTAAGAGGGGCAGAGGTTGTACTGAGGAATAGAGCTGGATCAACTGTGATCCGGTGAAATCCGCCCTTCTCCAGATCTCCTGGTTCCATCAGCATGGTGACTGCTTGAGGTCATTAAGGGCCTTGCGAAGACACCACACTGTGTTGGTGCCATTTGTGAAAGCAGGTATTTGAATCATGTATATTTCGTTGTCAAGCCTACCGTGAAGGAAAGTGTTGTTGACGTCTATATGTTCTAGATCCCATTTGTGCTGGCCCACCAGACTGAGGAGGGCACGAGTAGCTGTCTACCGCCCGAGTGGAGCAAGATTCTTATCAAAGGCGACCCCTTTGGCGGTGACTCCACCATTGTACCATCCAACTGAGCTGTCGAGCTTCAGCTTTTGGCAGTAGACCCACTTGGAAAAGTCTGCCTTTTGACCTGGTGGGAGATCCACCAGTTCTTTTGCCCATTCTTAGTCAAGTTGTCAAACTCCTCTTGCATTCTCTCATCACATAGAGAGGATTTGGGAACATTTCATGCCTCACGGATTGTAGTAGGCTCAAGAGGAAATTAAAGAGCTGAGTAGCGGCAAAGCAACAAGCAACAGAGTATGCAACAGACATGTTAAGAGCATGGTAGAACTCATGCTCAATCAGGGAGTATCCCAGAGCAGTGCTAGGATGAATGAAAGACACAGCAAGTTAAGAGGAGGCTGCCGCAGTGAGACCAAGAGCTTGTGATTCAGGCTCCCCAGAAGCTGTGACAAGGTGGGGAGCAGTAGGGACCTGCCCAGTTAAGGAGGGCGAGGAACTGAGACCAAGGTCACCAGAGGTGGAACCCTGTGAGGGGGCTATGGGCGGCTGAGTTTAAAAGGGGAGAGCACACAAGAGCCAACCTGGATAATACAGGGACAGAGTTTATTCCAGAGAGGTAACCAGCACAGAGGACTGTACACGGCCAGTCACCAGAGACCCAGGCAGGAGGGGAGAGGACGTAGGTGAAAAGGTAGAGAGTAAGGAGGAAGATGCAAGGGACACGGCCAGATTCGAGGATGCAGCTGGCATTGAACCTCCTCCAAACGGAGAGAGTAAGGCAAGAGAGGAAAGAGAAGGAAGAAAGGAGAAGTTTTGCTTGAACAGATCCTCAAAGAATAGAGCATAAAAAAACTCAATGGGGTGATGAATGGTAGGTTTCCCGAAGGGCCAAGCCTTGAAGAAAGCAGATACACCAAGAAAGATGTAGAGACGGCCACGAGGAGACATTTCACTCTCACAATGGACATCGTGAAGTCAAAAATTAGCATCAGAGTCCTAGACACAAGAAAGACACATGTATGCACAGCTCCCAGTACAATATTCAAAGAGAGGAACATGAAAAGGGAAAGGATCATGAGGAACACGATTCCATACCCAAATAACATAGGACATTGCCTCAAAGGCAAACAGGGATTACTGACCTGAGGCAGAAGATGAGAATGGACACCTTCAACAAGCGTGTAGTTCCAGTGTTTAGACAAACAATTTTCTTGGGATGTGTACGGAGCCGAGGGCTCCATATGCACTCCACAAGACACAAAGCAGTTGGAAGAGAGGTCAAAGAACTCCCCACAGCAATTGCCCCAAATGACATGGAGGACTCTCTGATGAGCCCGCCCAGCTTGATGAAGCCATGATTCAAGAGCGTCAGTGATGTCACTTTTGTGGCAAAGAGCATATACCCACGAAAAACTAGAAAAGTCATTAGTCAAGCACAACAAATTGTGACCCACTCGTAGAGAAACTCCGGATGTAACAGTTGTATTACATCAGCATGCACAAGATTAAGCGGATGCATTATGTTGGACTTCCTTGTAGTGATAGGGAAGCCGTGAGTTTTTCCTTGAGCACGATTGAGGAATTCAGCAAAGAGGATGGAGAGAATATAGCTGAGTTAGCCATTAGCAGGCTGGGTACAAAGCATATGAGGAAAGGCTGTTGTGTGAATGTGGTAGAGGAGGTGATACAAGAGGCACATGTGGTCAGAGGTAAAATAAGGGACAACCACAATGGATACACTAGAGAATGATGGTAAGGACAAAGAAACGTGAAACAAGCAATCACAGTGAAGCCAACCCGACCAGAACAATGAATGGAGGCTCTACCAATGCCGCGCCTGGACACAAATTACATGCCCTGGTAATTTAGGGTGGTTACACACAGCAGGCAAGCCTTCAATTCAGGCACATAAAAAACGACAAGCAAGAACAAGTCCTCACTAGGATTTTAAATTTTAAAAAAAGGGACAATTCCAACACCCTGGACAGGACGAAGCTGCCCAGAGCTGGTATGAACAAAAAAAACCGAGTCGAAAGGAAAAAGTTACCAAAAAAAAAAAGAGTGACAATAACTCATGTGGTGGGTAGTCCCAGATCAATGATCCAGGCCCCATCCGACACGGGACTAGAGGGGAGCACAAGGCAGACACCCACAATGCCAGAAGGTCAAACAAGAGAAGAGGAAGACCCATCAAGGTGAAAAGTGATATTTTCAGTTTTCAATCCATGGTCAACCATTAGGCACAAACCCCTGAACAGCCCCAGATGAGGCACCATGAAGGGCTTCATCCAATTCATGAACAATGGTATGAGAAATTGCTATCACACCCTCACCACCCGAGTCACAGAGGCAATGGAGCTTAGTGAGGTGACGCTCCAGAGCACGCTTGTCCTCAGGGAGAGCATGGAGAGGATGCTTTCCGGCCTGGGAGTCATAGAAGCATCCTCCATCACGAGACCAGGTAGGCTCAATGTAGTGACTGGAGAGCGGCCCATAGAAGGAGTAACCACTATCAGGAGGCACCCAGCCCCAAGAGAGAGCTGAAGAGGAAGGCTGTTGTTGGGGACCAGCATCACAGCTGAAGGCGATAGTAGGTGATGAGAAAGATGAGGAGGATGGAGAGGCTAACTTAGTGGTGGTGGTGGCAGCTGCAGAACTGCTGATGCCGGTGCGGATCGACTGGGCAGGCATGGCCGAGGCAAAGTGTGCGTCATTGCGGGAGGCTGGCCACATGAGGATGGAATGCCCCAAGGCACCGTGATTCCAGCAAGTGACAGCACCAGCACAGATTGAGTGTCAGTTGCACCCCCCTGCCCCCGGTCTCCCTCGGCCTTTCCCTTCATCCCTGTTGCACCCCTGGCTACTGCCACGACCGGTGTCCAGTGTGGAGTGTGCCGCATCAGTGGAGGGCGTGGAGATGGCAGGAGTTGAGGGAGTGGTTGCAGTGGCAGCAGTGCACAAAGTAGAAACAGCTACGAAGGAAGCAAATATTTTTTTAATTTAAAGGCTACTCCACCAGTTTGTAGGGGTCCCAGAAGCATCGAACATGAGCTACCATTATCCAGATTTGTTAATAGAACTATTGTGAACAATGCCGTTTTTCATAGTGTTTGGTGACCTTTTGAGGAGGCTAGAATCGTATGAATCAATTGATTTTTTTTTCTATTGAGTACCTAAGTATTCCCAAAACCCTTTGACTTCTTTGTGTCCTTCAGCATCATACATGTCCCTCAACTCGAAAATTCAAGTCCCCGAACATGCCTCATTCTTGTTTTTGCAAGAGGGAAAAATGACAACTATAATCCTAGACGACAGCCTCACACAATTCTTTAGCACATATCCGTTGTCCAAATGATCGCAGACCTCTTGGCGATAACAGATGGAGCAATTGCACCCGATGAAAAACAAAGCTAATTGGTGATAAAGGGACAGTAGCGAGCAATCCATGATGCTCTCCACATGACTCAAGAAGCAACAGAAACAGGCTTTGTGGGAAATGGCACAACACTAACAACTCTGGTGGCCAATCCACTGATAGACGCCTCGAACTCAGCGATCCCCTCGACTCTGCTGTTGCCCATTGGGGTGACTTTAGCCATGTTGGGAGGAGGCTCTGGCCATCAGGCTCACATTAATGATGAAATGCAGACACATGTCGTCATCAAGCTCTGCCTTCCTCACAACATGGCTATCCAACCGGTGTTCCACATCAATCGACAAAATCTGTTGAAAACCACGCAAGCACTTCCATGGAGAAGATGTACCTCTACGACCACCTGTGAAAGCAGACAAGGGCACATAGTACAAAGTTGAAAACATTTGCAGACACCGCCGATAAAGAAAAGTAATGAACCATTTTGTCACTTTCCAGGGCTATGACGCTTCGCACTACATCTTGGAGCAAGAGGACAACCTACAGGACGTCTATCAGTGGATTAACGACTCTTTTAGTCAACGACTTACGTGCCACAATGCGCCGGGATGTCGCAGCTTAAAGAGTCGGAATTGTTATGTATCGGATGTACTCAAGTTCATAATCTCAGCTCATGGGAATTCATGTTCTTTCATTCGTGTCCCACCGCCTATCGACCTCCGGGTTTTCATGTCATTTAGTTGAGGGTAGTTTGGCCAACTGCACCAACCTTTGGTTTTGTTCCAAAAGGCCTAACAATAAAAACAACTCCCCTGAAGGGTAGAAACATAAAAATTCTATCAATCTTTCACTACTGTTTTGTTGACTTCTCAACGGCATTGGACTCTTCTCAAGAAGCATCGTGATAATCTTGAAACCCTTCGATTTCTCAGCAGAGCTTCATGAAGAAGCCTCTGACAATGTGGCGTCGCACGCGTTGCTTGACTTGAGAGTCAAAGACCCCAAGTTTGCCGCATTTTCCTTCTCACCGCTGTACATATACGCTCGGCATCTTTGACACGTATTATGGAGTTACATTGATTGATAAGTACAAATTACCCAACCGTCTCAGTTCCTTCAATTACCTTTTACCCTGCAATTTTTGCCTATTCAACATGTATGCTCGGCTTGGTGTAATAGAGACTTACACAAAGGCATGGTGACGAATATAATTACCCATAACTCAGTAAGAAACACAGCCCCCTTGGTTTACAGACTATGATAATGTCCTCGTTGTCAAATTGCAAGAAAGTGTTGGATCGTGGTCTCATTAAAGAACTATGAACATCGCCAGAAACACACAATGGATAGAAATGGATAAAATGAAATAATTGAGCAAAAAAAAACATTTTTTTCTAAAAACGTACCTCACTGGCGTGGAGAGATTTTTTTTTTAAACATTGGGGTGCAATGTGAATGAACTTGCTAGCTTAGTGAAAAGCGGACATGGTATTTATTACCTTGTCAAAGTGGGGACGATGGAACGTTTAGTCAAAAACATGTACGCATAAGTAGTGACTATGATGCATGGGCGGAATGACCATATAACCCTCATTTCAGACAATAATCCTGATGCCCCCCTCGCTCGAAACATTAAGCCCCATCTACCCCTCCGTTGGAACAATAAGACCCATCTGCCCCTCCGTCAGAACAATAAGCCTAATCCGTTCCTGCCCCAGAACAATAAGCCTGATCCATCCCCGCCTCAGAACAATAAGCCCCATATACCCCTCGACATTGTCGAACTCTCAGTCTGACATTATATTGTTTATTTGCTGCTGAAGAAGGGTAAGCTGGTATTATTTTTACGCTGATAATAGTTTTTGTGCTTTATTTTGTGTACACACACGTCATGCACGAATGTGTGTGACATGTGCAAGTCCGACGCCATGAACATAAAAAGTTATGAACACAAATATGTTCCGTTCAAATTTCTTTTTGTGTTCTGAAAATGGGTGCATACATTCGTCACCAACATATTTCATTTCTTTCAGTTTTGTTACATCCCACCAACCAAATTTGTGCGTAGTCGTCAATACAACATCAGCATTATCATTTTTGCATTGAACAGGTGCGATGGTGCGTGCATTCAACAGGTGTGCATAGAAAACAGGGCTCATGGGCGTGTGCTGTTGTGGGAGATGATTTACCAGGTGTTGAAAGCGTTCCGTGAGATGAGCAATGAATCAGCCTTGATGGAGAGACAGTGTGTGGGCTGGGCGATCACGTGTGTTGGTCATGCCTAGGAAAATATGTGCCTTCCCTAGATCTGTCATTTTTGTAGTGGGCCGTGAGAAGTGTTGGTGTGTGAAATGAGTGTGAGAGAGGGGGACAAGATGAGTAAATCATCAACATAGACCAGCAGTGCAACAGGGAGACCGTCGTCCCAGCGGAGGAAAAGTGAGGGGTCACCGATGCTCTGTGTGAACCCACAACTCTCTAGGGTGCGTCGAATTTCTTTGTTCCACCACCGAGGTGCTTGCTTCATGCCGTACATGGCTTTCAATAGAAGCCACACTCGGTCTGTCCCATCCTCAAACCCCTCTGGCTGTTTCACACAAAGATCTTTTTCCAGGGGTTCATTCAAGAAAGCGTTCTTGACGTCCATTTGGTGGATGTCCCAGTCCTCGTGTGCAGCCACTGCAAGTAAGACACGACTGGTCCCATACATACCTACAGGTGCATATGTTTCTGTGAAATCCTGCCCTGGGACTTGATGGAAACCTTTTGCCACAAGTCGTGCCTTGTACTTCTCAATCAGACCTTTGAGATTTCTTTTCAGCTTGAATACCCACTTGACATCTATGGCCTTGTGGCCAGGTGGCAAAGGCACCAGCATTTACACCTCATGTTCCAACAGTGTATTCAGGTCTGAAACCATTGCCTTTTCCCATTCAGTGGCATCCGGACCACCCCTTACCTAAGTTAGGGTCAGTGGTTCGGTCACCATATGATGTAATGCTGCAGGGCCAACAGTGTGATAAAATTTTCTGTAGTCAACCCTGGGCAGGTCGCGTAGAGATCGCCGCACTGGTTCGGGTGATGCTGTTGTTGCGCTTTCCACCTCATCAGGAGGGGTCAGTGGGGTAATTCCTGGGGATGCTTGAGTGTCACTGGAAGCTGTGCTGGCTAAAATCTGTGGGTGACAACAAGTATTTTGGCACGGGATCAGCCATGTCATTGTCCAGCATTGGCCGAACCACCCGACCCACGTTCGTTGGCTGGGATGAAATGAAGATAGACACACTCACATACTCAGGGTAGTGCTCCCGCATGGACAGTGAGGGAGCATTACGCAGTGGGCGGAACACCTTGTATGGCATATGTTCCAAGAAGGAGGCATCTCGACTTTCAACAAAACAGTGATTTTTGGGGTCCCAAAACCGCCATGCTTTGGAGGCGTGAGACGCCCAAACAAAGACACACCAATGACCATGCAGACTCATTTTGTTCTCCCGTTGTGGTGGTACAAACCAGACACAGGCCATTGTGTCCCATGCCCTGGCAGGCCTCAGATCTGCCTTCTCTTTAAACCAACATTCCCAGGGTGTGACAGACTTGGGCAGTGGCCCTTGTGGAACACGGTTCCATACCCAGGTGATATACTTCACAGCTTCTTCCCAAAACCCAAAGGACAAGCCAGACTCAGTCAAGAGTGTGCGCAGTGCATCACCAAGGGTTATGTGCTAATGCTCAGCCACCCCATTTTGTTGTGGGTTGTAGGATGCGGTGGACTGATGTTCAACTCCTCTCATTTTCAGTTATGACGTCAGTGTACCTAGGAACTCTCCTCCTCTGCCTGATCTCAGCTTCAACAGTGAACAACCTGTCTGTCTCTCTGCCAGCGGAATTCATTCAGCAATTGCACTCTGGGCGTCTGCTTTGGTTTTTAGCAGGAAGGCCCAACAAAACCGACAATAACCATCAGTCAGGGTCAAGACGTACAGTGCAGCATACTGGACTGATGGAATTGGCATGGGACCTGTCAGATCCGCATGGACCAATGCAAGAGGCCTTGCGGTGACTCTGTCTGATTAGGGAAAGCTTTGCCTGTGGGCCTTCCCTTCGTGACACTCAACACATGTGTTTGCTTGGAGGCCGTGTGGACAGTCACTGGGAAGGAAGCCGCGTGCTGGGATGTGTTTCAGTAAATCAGCAACTGTCTCTCTGTTGATGTGTGCAAGGCGGCGATGAATTAGCTCTGTATGCATTGCGTCAGTACCAGTGAAAACGTGCACTTGGGGATGGTTGACCTGTGACTGAACGAAAGGGGAACATGGTCAGTTTGTACAGCATGTCAGTATGCACCGTTGCCTATCAGCCAACAACACACCAGATGCCTCAAATAGCATGCAACGTTGCCTCTGTGTATGGGCAGACACATTGGCCTGCTGGTCTAGTTGGCCCCCCCGACAGCAAGTTGACTTTCAACCGCGGCACATAAAAGACACCAGTGAACCACAACATCCCGCTTGGTGCTTCGAGCCCCATTGTTCCCATTCCCACACCTTCCACAGACAGCACTTCCCTGGACCCAGTCTTTACACCCTCAACATTATGCGTGGCGTTTAGTGTCACAAATAGCTAACGATGCGGCAACATATGATGTGAGGCCAAAGTGTCAAACAGCCATTCATGTGAATGGTGGTAATGTGTGTGTGCCCCAACTTCTGACCTGGCGGTTGAGATGTGGCAGTCAATTCCGGTGTGTATAGCTCCGTGGGCGCACCCCACCCGGATCCAGTGGCAGCACCAGCGACTGCTGTGACTCTGTCGTCTCGGCGGACACTCTCTGCGCCCATGCTGGAACCGGGGAAGGTGCACTGGCATAAGGAGGCAAGAAGTAGGTCCCTTGATACAGTGGTGGAGATGGATCTTCTGGTGGATGAATGAGCAGCTGCAGCTGTGGTGGACCAAATGTTGCCGCCCCAAAGGGTGCCGGCGCCCGAGGCCCTGCCACAGCCTGAGTCGCCCGTGCTGGAATGTGCAAGTGCTGGGCGGGATGAGTGAGCGGCGGAGGTGGCTGGCCCAATGTTGGTTGTGTCTGCTGTGTACCGGGGGTCATGATGTGTTGAAGAGCCCTCCAGTAGTGACACGGCTGTTTGCAGTAGTTGCAGGCCCTGTTCCCTGCTCCTTGACTGCAACCAAAACCCCCGCCACCTTGGCCGCCACGGCCTCGTCCACCTCCCGGCCTCCCCTGCCTTCTCCTCCCCACTCATGGTGTGATGGAAGAGTAGTTCCACCTCCCTGATGCGCAAATGCACTCGCTGCTGCACTCTCACCTTCGCAAGCCTCGCCTTTCAGAATGTCTTTGTAGTTGCGCAGCTCCTCAACCACCTCTGCTAGGTCAGTGTTCTTGATGTCCGCAACCTTCAGCTTCTGAAGCAGTCCGCACCGAAAGTCCTTTTATGGTTCTCCAAGATGTAGAAGGACTGGGTCCAGCCACTCTAAGATGGTACAGGCTACACCGAGACCAAAGATCCGCCGGCGAAGGTCCATGGCGGCATCCCAATACTCGGCAACGGGAGCACCTGGCTTGGGACGAAGGTTATGAAGCTCCTCGCGCAGAGTGATGACCAAAGTCATCCCTTGCTCCTCCTTTTGCATGGTCAAGTGTTGCCACGTCTCGTGTGGTTGAGGCTCCCCGTTGCGAGGGTTGTTAGGATCCTCCCCTTTGCCTCCAAAGCAGAAGTGACACACTGAGTATTGCTGGTCCTCTGGAGAGAGCTCAGACCAGGGCATTGAAGGCTCTAAGGAGCACCCGTGGTTCGGTGTTCACTGGCGACAGAGCTAGATAATAGTCCTCAAGACCATCCTCCACCGCCCATGACAGGAACACGTGCTTCCATGACAGGAAATCACGTGCGCCCAGCAGTGGCGGTGTCATGTCTTTGTGGGACAGGACCTTGCTGAGGTCGTCCCAGGTCATTCCGGTGGAGGTGGCGCCGGCGCCGGCGCCGGTGTTAGCTATGGTGTCGCCACCCCCTCGCCCCTCCGGCGTGGATTCTGCTGCACTCATGGCTCCTAGCAGCCTGCGTGGGAGCTACAAGAGCGAGCTAGCTCTGCCATCTGCTGGTTTTGCTACCGAACAAAATTTTGGCAGCAATTCGCCGGGCCCACTTTGGGCCCAGTTTTCTCCCGCGAGCCCGAAGCTCAATAGGAAATGCTCTTCTTGACCTCAGGACAGCTGGCAGGCCACCTGGGACCTGCAATACCACTTCATGGGACACCATGCAACTGACCTATTCTGTCTCTACCCACACGCCAAGTGGCATGTCACAAATAGGCGTGGTAGCGCAAGACATGAACTATGTCACTTCTAACTAAGTGCCACAAACAGGTTTGGCATCGGAAACTAAACGTGAGGGGACGTCGCTGAGCTCTAGAAGGAAGGTCATGGGCCATGCAAGCAGGATGGAGGCGACCACGCGTGCAGAGCTTGAGGATTGCGTGATGTCATGGTGCGTCGCCTCCACTACCTGCACCAGTATGTCGTGCGTACTCACGACCACACAAGAAATATGTATAGTGAGAGATTAAAAATGCCGGTCGTGCTGTGCTGGTGCTAGTGTAGTTTTTGCCTCCGCTGACTGGGCGCGACGAGTGTAGAACAGTCGTTGAACGAAAGGGTAGATGGACATGAAATAGTAGTATGGATACAGTTTTCTGTGAAGTGTGATGCGCGCGTTCCAGCTCTCTGCAACGTTTGACGTGGTATGGCCTCCTCTACCCAAAGGACAGTGGAGGTGGGTCCACTTCTCAAGAGGAACCCCCCGACTGCCACCCCATCATCACCGTTGCGCCTACAGAGGTGCGCATATGCCCATGCACCCACTTGATGCAGGTGTTTTGTGGCCTTTTCCCACTGCTCGACATTCATGGCATGGTCACACTTCCATGCCTAGTGTGCGGCCTTCTTTCTGTAGCTGGTGCGCACATTCTCATGTGTGTGCCAGGCACAGAACGTGTGAGTGGCACCAATGAGTTATTTATGCACTGCCTTTTCAGCCCCTTCTCCCTGTGTATGATGATGCATGATCCAACATGTCCAGCGGTGGGATAGGCAAGCGCAAGCTTTGCACAGAAAAGGTTCCATCCCTTTTCATCCTTTGTCTATGCAAGAGCCTAGGCCATGGCGACTGCATGGTCGTTGGCATAAAAGAATTGAGCAAGCAAGAGGACCTGCTTGTGGCCATTCTTGAGGAAGGTGGCGTCCATCGTCATAATCCTCTGACAGTGATGAAAGCCCATTATGGCGGTACCTGGAGTGATGAATGCCCACAGGAAGGCACCGCTCTCATCCTTGTAAGCGGCGGCATGTGCTCCTGGGTCCACGCGTTTGAGCTGCACAGAGGACGTGGACATGTTTGTGTGAAAAGAAGAAGAGAATAATCACCTTTATGATGGAAGAAATAGAACCATACATCTTGCCGTACCTATTTGATGTACGAGGGAAAGAGGCTCCATGTGTCACTATTCTTGTCCATTAACTTCTCTTGGGTGCGTGTCTTGACGCGGTACAACGTGTTGTTAGAGATTTTCACCCTGGACCTTTCGTGCAGAACCTGACGCAGGATAGCCATGGATGCCATGGGATCACGATGTAGAGCCTCAAAGATCTTGTGGGCCACCCAGCCTTTCTACCTTGCGGGATTGCCTCGCCCAATGCTGTGGACACACTTGTGGCCTTCGGCGTAGTGTAACACGGTGACGTGTCCGAACTTGCTTGTAACATGAGCACGTAGGAGCTACACACACTCCTTGGTTTTGGCTCCAGCACAGGTAACATGGAATCGTGTAGGCTCACTACAAATCCATTTCAGTCCAAAGCGGTTATTGACCGTGTAGTCCTCCACAAAGGCTCGTGCAATGTCCATGTTGTCGAATACCATCTCCTCATTTGGTTCCTTCAGCAACTCCTTGCGCTTCTTGGGAGTGTGACATGGTTTGTCGTCGGAATCGCCTGTCCAGACAAGTGCATAGGAAGACACAAAGCATTTTTGACAAGTGCAACAAGGCATCAACAACGAAGAAAATCATTTTATCATCAATATCAGCTGCAAAGAAAAGAGAAGAAAAAACTGGAAACAAGGCAGGAATTATCGAGGTGGCCATGTGGGAGAGACAGGATGCAATGGTGACCCATGCTATACCTAAACCGGTCTGACTTCCCGGAAATCGGGAGAACTGGCTCATCAGGGGGTTGGTTCCCTGTGAGGGCATCCCACTCTTCCAACCACAGCTGAAACCAGTCATCGTTCCAATTCCTCTCCAACCAAAATATCACATCCTCAAACGCGTCTGATGTGGCGTTCGGAGGAGGGTTATCAGGATACCACCGCGGAACAGGACCGAGAGCGGGGGGGAGATAGTTCTCGTCCGGAGAAGGTCGCGTGGCTAAACGCCATGTATGAAGTTGGGAATCCATCCAAAACAGCAATTATTTCGTCCATAATGTAGCAAGCTTTATATCCAATGTACCTGCCGGATTAGGCTTACTTGTGTGCTCTACGACTTGGTCAACCATGAAAAATTCACACGGGATGCAGCTGTAGCTGCGGCATAGTTGGTGGCGGTGTCGACGGCATCAACGACAACGATGCAAGACTGAATGAGACTGGAGCGAGCAGAGAGGCACAGTGCCGGGACATCGTGCATCCAATAGCCGGACCAACGGACAATGGTGAGACACGTAGGATGAAGACATTGTCCGCGGAAACATACCTACGAGCATACAGCCTCATAGCCTCGCGTATGTCTTTGTTGACCGGCGGCAACGTTCTTTGGAGTATGCCGCCTCGTACCCTGGTGCTAGGCCATGGCAACCCGCGGTTGCATGATAGTGACAGCGACATGTCAACGGTCGCTCAGGATAGCCTGCCACAGCATTTTCCACAGGGACAACTGTCAAGACGTTTAGCGGCGCAATCCAATTGGCCCGCTTACCATTCGCTGACCTGGCCAGGCAAGTCTTAGGTTCGACAGCACGTATGCATGCCACTACATGAACGCCTGGGTAGAGACAGATCACTGGCAGCCTCTCATACCTTGCCTCCACTACACGTCTCGACATTGCATGCACAGTCAATGTGCTCACTCAGATCAGCCAACAACCAGGCAGGACACACCAAAAAACATAGCTGAAGCTGTTGCGTTATGTGCTCCACACAGCTGCCGTTGGTCTGGTGTTTGCCTCTGGCACAGGTCCTGTCCTAGATGGATAATGTGACAGTGACCTATGCGTAAAAACGCGGAGCAGCATTTTATGCGCCGAATCTTGCGCAGCGAAAGTTTCGCCACGATTGATTCAAAACTGTGCCAAAGTTTTACTTCCCATTCAATTTTTAAAATTTACCCCCCTCCCCCCCCTCCACGTAGCACCACCGGCCACTGGTCAGGGCATGTCACTATGTCACCATGTCATCATGTCATGTAATGTCACCATGTCCACAAATCACCATGTTATGTCACTATGTCATGTCACCATGTTCTCATGTCATGTCACCTTGTCCTCATGTCACTATGTCATCATGTGACATCGTCTACATGTCATCATGTCACCATGTCACCATCTTCTTATGTCACCATGTCATCATTTCATCAAGTCACGACCCAGTCAGGTCATTATGTCACCAAATCACACAAAGCAATGAAGGCTAGCATGTCATTGCATAACAAGAATATGTATGAACGACAAAGTCACCATGTCGTCATGTCATTGTGTGTCCCATGGGCCAAGTAAAGGCATGAAAGTGAAAAGGAAAGCATCAAAGGTTCAAGGCATGCAAGACAAATGAGCTCTAGCTACACAAAGCTCACTGCCCTGCAAGACAGACCGCCCCTCGTACGAGCTGTGTGCAAGCATCAATGGTAGATGATCTACCAATCTGTCCGCAGACTATCTCCTGTGCCTCCATCACATGTCCTACACTGTGGTCAAGTCAAGCTTGAAGTTCTCTGTCACACTTCCCACGAGTGATCTGTTCCGCAAAGAACTACCAGTCAAAGTTGCATTCCTTGGACTCCACCTCCTCATCTAAAGACTCGCCCTCAGCCTGTCCCTCATCCTCGCCTCCCCTCTCCAACCTCGCACTGGAGTCATTGTCATCATCTGCCTCAGACTCATCCTTGTCATCCTCCCCCACAACACCCTTCCCCTTTGCCGCTCTTGCTGTTGCTGCTGCCGCGTCCAGCTCGCGTCTGATGGCTGCCTTGGTCTCCAAGTCCTCGTCAAGTGCCATCGTGGTATCTGCTGTTGCTGCACTCAACGTGCCCGCACCACTGGAAAATGACGTGACACCCAAACCTGAAGCACGCCAAGCTGCATAGCGACGCTGGGCTGCCTCATCGTCCTCCAACAATGAGCCATCGCTTGATAACTTCTCCGGCTCCCCATCAAGGATGCCGCACGCGCGCACCATCTGTGCCTCCATCTCCTTCTTCCGCTCCAGATAGCACCGAGCTGCCTTCTTCCTGATGTTGTACTACAGATGCGACGTTGCCGCTCATGCCTCATGCTCAAGCGCTCCGTGTTGCTTACATGCCCGAACACGTTCCAGCCGCGTTCGCAGTTTGAGACGGACACCCCTTGGCATAACACCTTCTTTGCCCATGCCTGCAGCTTCGGCGTGTCGTTCCCATACAACAACCACCAGCCGTACAGATCCAGTTGCTTCCCCTTGACCAGCTCCAATGCTGCCAACACCAACTCAGAGCTGAAACCCCCCAAGCGACGTAGATACTTGGAGGTGAAGTGGTGCTTCAGCATCTGCCTTGCACCCATGGAAGGCTCCTAGATGGCGAACAACGTGTCCCAGTTCGCATGAACCTCAGGCACGTCCACCTGGTCACATGGAATGGTTGGTGTCAATACCATCCCACCAAGTGTAGTGGGCTATGCAACCCCTTCTTCATGTCATCCCCTGGCACGCCGTCCCACCTGTCCTTCAAGCAGTCTGTCACTGCTGCAATGAAGCGCGCTGGCGGGCGAATTGGCGTGTGCGCAACGTTTGCAACCAGGGCCATAGCAGGGTTGCTGCCCGCACAGACAGCATGGTCGATGCAAAGCACTGGTGCTGCTGCCTGAGCCGCCTCACGCACGCGCTCAGTGACGCCGAGCATGTCACTGTAGATCCAAGGAATCAGCTCCTTGGTCATGTTAACGCGGTGCAGCATGTCGTACACTGGCTTGATCAGCTTCTCAAGGGCGCTGCAGCGTGCCCAAAATGCAGCTTCTAACACCTTCCGTTGTACCCACATCCTGGTGTCCGAGGTGCACACTGGGATCTCCGCCCACTCTGCCACAGCCACCATGTCCCTTAACCGCTGCTGCAGCTGCACAAACCGCCGTAGCATGATCATCAGCGTCCCAAACCTGATCACGCCCGGCCTCAGCAGCTCGAATCCACTGAACACTTCCTTGAACGGGCCATTGACAGCCTGATGCCGTTTGACGAAGAGGACAACTTGACTCACCTGCTTGAGTTTGAAAGCACACTTCGGTTGGCGAGCCAAGATGTCCTCAACGCACAAGTCAAGGCAATGGGCTGCACAATGTGTCCAGAGGATGTACGGGAAATCGTTCTACATCATCTTCACCGCGGTATTGTTGTTGCCTTCGTTATCCATCACAACTTGCAACACCTTGCCCTCCCCAATTTTCTTCACCGACTGCTTCAAGAGGCTGCAGATGTACTCCCTCGTCTTCCTTACGGCAGGCGTACACTCACTCCTTACGCAAGTCCATCCTGTGTTCACGTTCCCCGCCAGTGCCATCGTGATAGCATGTCCCATCAAGTCATTCCACACATCACACTCCATCGTGATCCCATCCTCCTCCCACTCTGCATACATGTCCTTCAATCCCTTCTTCGTCTTCCTGTGCACCTTCTGTAGTAGAGGACCCCCACTTTGTGCTTGGATGATACCTTCCATATGGGACCCTGATACTCTGAAAGGTGTGTGAAGAAGGTGGTCGCCTCGGCTGTGTGACCCCATCTCAGTGCACTCCCCTCGGCAATCACCATGTCGGTGAACTCAAGGTCCAACTGCTTCTTTTCGTCCAAGTTCCAACTCTCCACGAGCTTCTGCTGCACATGCCGCTTCTTCCCACTCCAAATCCAAATGGCGTGGCCACCGCTAGGCACGACGGTCACCGATGCAGAGGCGGCCGCGAGGCTAGACACTGTGTCCCCATCACTGTCGCCCGGCCCGCCGACGCCTTCTCCTTCATCTCCTTCCCTAATGCCTTGATGCTTTTGAGCTCCTCCATCCTCATCTCAGCCGCATGCTCACTCGGACAGTCTGCTACGTTTGACTTGGAGGTTGCTTTTTTGTACTTCGGGTACACATCCCCAACAAGCATGGTTGTCCTGCACGTGCTTGCCATAAAAATTGCACGTCTTTCACTTTGAGGGCGTGGCCTCCTCGGGATTTTTTGCCTTTGCCATGGGCTTGACGTGAAAGTAGGCGTGGAATTTCCCTTGCAGGGGCGGCATGGCCGGTAGCACAAAGGGGGTGGCAGCCTTGGAAAGGGGCTAGCAGACTTCGAGGGGAGAGGGCAGCAGCCTTGAGGGGCGCAGCAGCCTTGAAGGGGGGGGACAGCCTTGAGGGGGAGGGAGGGACCACCTTGGGAGGGCGAGGGCAGCCTTGGGAAGGGGGAGGGCAGCAGCCTAGGATGAGAGAGGGACAGCCTTGGAAGGGGGAGGGTAGCCTTGGGAGGGGGGGGAAGGGGGTAAGGGCAGCAGCCTGGAGGGGCGCAGCAGCCTTGAGGGGGAGGGAGGGACCACCTTGGGAGGGCGAGGGCAGCCTTGGGAAGGGGGAGGGCAGCAGCCTAGGATGAGAGAGGGACAGCCTTGGAAGGGGGAGGGTAGCCTTGGGAGGGGGGGGAAGGGGGTAAGGGCAGCAGCCTGGAGGGGCGCAGCAGCCTTGAGGGGGAGGGAGGGACCACCTTGGGAGGGCGAGGGCAGCCTTGGGAAGGGGGAGGGCAGCAGCCTAGGATGAGAGAGGGACAGCCTTGGGAGGGGGGGGAAGGGGGTAAGGGCAGCAGCCTGGGCGTGCAGAGGGACAGCCTTGGAAGGGGGAGGGTAGCCTTGGGAGGGGGGGGCGGCCTTGAGAGGAGGAGCGGCAGCCTTGGGAGGGGGCAGGGCAGCAGCCAAGGAGGGGCAAAGGGCTGGGCAGCAGCCTTGGAGGGGTGGCCGCAGCCTCAGCAGGGCGGTGGAGGCCTGAGCAGGCCAGCGGCAGCCCTAACAGGGGTCCACCCAGCCTTAGGCAGGATGGGCATAGCCCTAGCAGGGCTGTGAGCTGCCTCTGCAGGGCGGCGACAGCCAATGCAGAGCGGCGGCAGCAAGGAGAGGGCGGTAGAAGCTTGAGAAGGCTGCACGCAGGGGTTGGTGCAGCCTTAGGAGGGCGGTGGAAAGCTTAGGAGGGACAGCAACACCTTGCGAAGGGTGCGCGCAAGGGTGGGAGAGCCTTAGGAGGGTGGCGGCGGCCTTGGGAGGGCGGCAGCAGCTTGAGAAAGGTGCGGGCAGGGGTGGGCGCAGCCTTAAGAGGGCGGCGGCAGCCTTAGGGGACGGGGATGGGGTGGGCAGGGGCGACGAGACCTGTCTCCATGGCGCTGGCCTCGTCCTACACTCAGTCTCGCGTCCAGATCTGAAAACCAGACCCGGACACAAGAATGGATGCTTTTAGCTCGCGCTCGTGGCAGCGGCGTGGGCACTCCAGGGGGGGTTCCAGGGCTCAACCCCCCTGATTTCTCATTTCCACACCCCCCCCCCTTGGAGGGGGGGGGGGGGGGGGGGGGGGCTGAGCGTCACATGAAAATGAAAGAATTGTTATGGGGTGGTTGATTTTGGCAGTTTACATGAATCTTCAGAAAATTCTGCGCAGGTCCATTTTTTAAATTCTCAGTTAAATTTTTTTAATCATACACACACAAAAAACATATCTTTCGCCGCAAGCGAAATATAGCGCAAGTTTCACTCAAAAGGATGGAAACTGCGCCTATTTTTTATGCATAGACACTGACTATGCTCGTGACCATGGAGCTTGCAGTCGGGGTGGATATGTGTTTTGTGTGTGGAGGACTACTGTGTCTTGGTGCAGTGCCAAACAAGTGTGTGTGGTACGCAGCGTGGCTGAGGCAGAGTACATGGCACTAAGTGAAACAGCATGTAAGGGGATTTGGCTTGCACATTTGCTTGAAGAATTGGATGTGCACACGTCTCCTGTACCTGTGCATAGCGACAGCTCTGCCGCACGCCGCATTGTCGTGAATGATGGTGTATTGCATCCACGCATGAAGCACATCAGTTTCATTCATCACGTTGTTCGCGAGACAGTGGAAGTGTGTGCTATCAGTGGGCAGGCACAGGTGGCAGACGTCCTCACCAAAGCCCTCTCATTCTCCTCACTCCTACTTCAACTGAAACACCTTGGTTGCATGCCCGCCGCACTCCCGTCCAAGGGGGCGTGTTAATCTCTCATTGTACATATTTCTTATGTGTCCATGAGTGCGCAGGGCATGCTGGTGCCGGTAGTGGAGGCGAAGCACCGTGGCGGCACGCAACCCTCAAGCTCTGCATGTGTGGTCGCCTCCATCCTTCTTGCATGGCCCATTACCTTCCTGCCAGAGCTGGACGACATCCCCTCACATTTAGTTTCCAATGCCAAACCTCTTTGTGGTACTTAGCTAGAAGTGAAATAGTTTAGGTCTTGTGCTACCACAACTATTTGTGACACATAACTTGGCATGTGGGTAGAGACAGAATAGGTCAGTTGCATAGTGACATAGGTGGGATCGGGCAGGGCGAGCACTTGCGCGCTCGGTTTTGGGGTTCTGAGGGCATTCGCCCTGTTTCGAGTGAATCGCCGGCGAGCTCCGCTTGCCGGCCGACGTGTGGAGCTCGACTAGCGAGCCTCCACCTGTACAGCTCTGAGACCTATTACTTGTGTTTTTTGGTCCTGCCATGGCTGTCAACAGACCCATAGCTACTGTGCTCAATACTTCACAGTTTGTTGAACCGTAAGTTTCATTAAAACCACAGCGAGTTTGTGAGGCTTCTCTACTACCTTGCAGTGGCTCGGGAGTACACCGTCACATAGGAGGGGCCCAACACAGCCACGGTTTCTGGGCTGAAAAATAATCCTTGACAACTGGATCTTGCTCATAGGTCTTGAAGCTGTGGCAAGTGGAAGGAGTTCGGCCTGCCATGTCAACATGGTGTGCTTTTTTGGTCACAAAACGCGTGAACGCCAAGAACCTGGCAGACCCGGGGCTCGCCTGTATGGCATTCAGTCATGCATACGCCAACCCCTTCCCTTTTCCAATCGTCAAAAACATTCGACCAGTCAAACCTGCCTGCCTGTAGCCGGGACGTCGTTGTGGCAAGGGCTGCCCACGCAGGACAAGAAAGGACCGGGAGACATGGTGTAAGAAGAACTTCATTTGCTCCCGTTGTGGGTAAAAGGGTCATACAAAGACCCGGTGCAACAACCCTCCTGCTCTGAGCACTGCACATGCTGTGTCACAGTATGATGATGGTCTTGCTACAATTGCACAGCGAGCTGCAGCAGCACCGGAGGCACGTGCCAGTGCCTCCACGGGTGGGGATCCACCACTTGCTGAGTCTGTTGGTGGTAACATGGAGTACGACCTCGGGACGTAGCCTCGGGATGACAGAGATGATGAGGATAATGGTGTTGAAAGTGATGACTCTAGTGCATACTCCTCTCCTATTGGTGATTATGATGAGACGGTGACGCACAATGAGCACACTCACCAGTTGGATGAGGAGGAGAGGGAGTGATAGGAGACATACGAAGAAGACCCAGATGACGTAGAGTGAGGTGAGTATGTATGCATGCACGCATACCTCGCCTTCATTTATTCCTTTTGTGTTCTTTCAATGGTTGGACTTCTCTTGGCTAAAAAAGCTAATACTTGGTTTTCTAATTGTGCAGGATGAAGTATGCTAGACAGTGGAGTTAGAGCATACCCTTTTTGAGCGCCTTAGACTCCAGGAGAAAAAGGGGGTTTCGTGTTAGATAGAGGGTCATGATTAGACTGAATGGGACAAGTTCATCAAGTGTGGGGAGGGTGAACTGTGGTGTGTTCACTCCTGGAAGCAGACATGGCGGCCAAAATGAAGAGAGTGAGACGGAAGTGTTCTACGATGATGAACATTGTCAACCATGGGACTAGCTGTGTCTTGTGTGTGACATTGTTCATTTCCTGCGAGGGTTGATTCGAGAACTGTTTGAGGAGATCACCTATCCCACATTCACTGTCTGTAGTCATTAGTCATGCGTGTTTGCTTCAACATCCTTTACAAGATGTTCCTTTCTCAATTACCACTTCTCACAATAATCACATAGGGCAATTCTTTGCACATAGCAAGAGGTCATTTTGTACCATGTTGTATGAAGCTTGATTGTAACATGAATAAAATTCTAATGATAAAGACAAGCACTGGACATGTCCTCAACCTAAATTTCAATTCATGGCAAAGAAGTAAAGAAAGAAATGCATATATTAGTAGAAACATACTATAAGCAAATGTTGCATTCTCTATTATTACTGTGTGAAGTGTTTATAGGATCGCAAAACTATACAAGCATAATCGAAGTAAAAACTTTGTGCGTATGTTGATTCACGGTGTTTGCCTTGTGTAGAGCTTACAAGCAAGGCTGCTCAGTATGCAAGGCTGCTCAAAATGCATGTGAAGAAGAGCTGTCATTATGCCTCTGATGCAATACCTATGCTCCCCATGTACTCATACTGTGTCTGAAGTCACGAGCATTGTGGTCGTAAAAAACGAAGTTGAACGGGCGCATATGCCCTAGGATTACACTATTGTGGCTGATACTTTTAACATGGATTTTAACATGCACTGAATTTTCAGTGCATTTTCTGGGGACAACTAATCAGAATGAGTAAGGTAGTTTGTTCACTTCGTGTGAAAAAAAATTGAACTCAAATGACTAGCGAATAGGCTTCAGTAACGCCAAGTACATCGTCACAGTGATTACCTCCATAGCCATACATCCTGTATCGTCACATCCGCAATAAGGGAATTGGACATACCGAGACCCATCGCTCCCAATTCGGGTGTAAGTACCCTGGGTGACCATGGGGTGCCCGCATGCCCAAGTTCCAGCACATGGTGTATGGGTCGACGGGTGTGTTTGGATTGATCATGTTCCATGCGCGCTTTATCTTAACCCACACGGCCCCCGTAGTGCCGTGGTCCATGGGGGGGGGATCACGGTTCCCCCAAGGACCGTGCATTGGCTGTGGACGACCCGACGAGCGCTACAACGGTGGCAGTGGACGCGTATCTCGAACTTGGGACATGTCGATAGATTGTTTGCAAAGTACTCGTCTGTACTCGAGGGAGGAGGAAATTGATTGCGGTCAAAACCGCTATATATGTATAGCATACTTACGAGTTGGACAACGCAAACGAGACAACTATGGCCCGTACCGCTTCGTGGATTTGAATAGCAACATTTGGACCCGTCATGTGCGACCGAACGCACACCCAAGCAAGGGGTGCATTGACGAGTACCTTAGCCTTTTCTCAGACCGAGGCATTTGCGTTCGTCTGAAAGTGCCTAGGATAGGGTTCTGTTCCAATGAACGTCATCAGGCACACCGTACACGTTGGGTATATTAGGCTTACATTCAGTGATTTTCGACGGTGCGACCTCAATTGCGAGCCGAGGGGTATATGGGACTTGTTTTTCAGGGGCAGGGGCGGATGGGACTTATTGTTCCAACGGAGGGGCGGATGATGTTTATGTCTCCGAAGGAGGGGCGGATGGGACATATCGTTCCGACAGCAGGGTATATGAGGGTGATGGGTTACAAAACAGGGGGGAATCGGCATTTTCACCGATGATGCATTTTGGCCACGGGAGTCGGCGCTGCAGGATGATGGTGTGGTGGGAGATGGGCTGCGGGTCTCAGCGTTAACTGCGGCCGTGTGGAAGCGAGAAGGGGAGGAGGACGAGGGGGAGGAGGAGGAGGATGCGGTCTTGCCTGTCTTCAGTGGAAGGAGGCATGGGTCTTACACACACACATGTCCGCGAAGGGATGCCTGCACGGGAAGATGATGCTTTTGCGAAGTGTGCAAGAGAAGAGGACCGCACGCAGACCTGCGGAGGACGACCTCTGCCCACTTTCCCTCGACGGAGGAAGACCGTCCCGAGCCAGACGAGCGCCCAGATGAGCTCCGCAGCGTTCATCAGCGTGTCAGCGCTTGTGTTTGTTCTCTCCGCCGGATGTGAACCCGCCAGCGCCAGCGGCCACAGGTGCCGCGGAACGGCTTACTGCAACAGCAGCAGAGAAGCAGGCCAGAGGAGCACCCTTCCGCGGCGGTGGAGAGCTTCTGAGGTGGTGACTGCGGCTGGCACAAGCAAAGGCAGCAATGCCGGTGGCAGTGACGGTGACAGGGACAGAACTGCAGATCTTGATGTTGATGGTGACGGTGGTGGTGATGCCAGAGAGGATGGTGCTGGCAGCAGCAGTAGCAGGTCCAGCCGGGGCAGCAGAAGCAAAATCGGCAGAGGGAGCAGCAGCAGCAGCAGCCGCTATGAGACTGGCAGTGGTGGCGGAGGCGACTTTGGCAGCAGCAACAGCTTTACCAAGAGGAGGCAGGAGTTGCCTCGGTCAAGTGTGGAGCAGCACCAGCACCAGCACCAGCACCAGCACCACCAGCAGCAGCAGCAGCAGGAACATCAGGAGCAGGAAGAGGGGGGAGTGGTTTTAGTGCAGCAGCGACGGCAGCCGGACCAACATGTGCCAGACTGTCAAGAACAGCGCAGACCATTGCTGGGTCGGTGGATTACCTATGCATGTCTGCTGTTGTCTCTACGGCTCTGGAGGGAGAAGGGAGAGTCTGCGCAACTGTGTGGGGATGTGGTTGGGGATGTGGGTGAGGTTGTGGGTGCGGATATGGGTGGGGATGGGGGTGGAGATATGGGTGGGGATGTGGGTGGGGGTGTGGGTGGGGATGTGGGTGGGGATGTGGGTGAAGATGC
>SZWC01001360.1:174812-196603 GCA_023375785.1 Penium margaritaceum
ACACAAACACACACACACACACACACACACACACACACACACACACACACACACACACACACACACACACACACACACACACACACACACACACACACAACATAGAAACAATTGTGTTTTTCACGATCCATGGTAACTAGGAACCTCAAGGAAGAAGGCGCTTCCAGAATCGATAATGTTGTGGCAAGCGGTTTCCCCAAACCACCAAGCCTTCAACCATGTAGAAATCTAAAAAATGAGACAAATGGTTAGTTTAATACGGTGCTCATACCATGGGTGTCACGAGCCGAACATTAAGGGTCATGCAGACGGCCCTACACGAGGTGGCTATGATAATAGAAGAGACTACAATTGCTTGAAGACTTCGTTATAAAACAAGTCAAGAGGGTTAGCGAGAGCTGGCGAGCATAGTGCCAACCGTGCAAGAAGTTACGTTGATCCCACACGGCCAACTGAGGGTTGAACCCAACCTTTTGGAATTAAGCCGAGTGCGAGTAATTTCCACGACACAAATTAATCTGACCATGTGGCCCCCTAAGGATCAGCACCCAGCTTTCCAAAAGCAATCAATTATCCAAAACTACACATGGACAGATCTAGAGACGGCCCTAGCACTCCTAAGTGTGTAAGGGTCATAGCTTCCATGAACAACTGTTAACAGAGTGAACACATCAGGTGACCAGGAGCAACTTCTTGAGCAACTGCTACTCTCGGAAGGGGGTGAGGAATCATTTCCCATGCCTCCAATCACTTGAGTAAATCTTGAACATACTCACCCGTTTTAATATCCTATGCATACTTTGGTAAGAGGAGGAAGATATGCAGTAAGACAATAGGGCATTGCAGATGTGATGGGTTACAACTTGACCACGGACATCAACCCTCCCCTATCATCTATAATCGTTGCACACACATGCTTAGATAAGCCAGTATCAGCTCGGACATAGACGGTGTGACAGAGATAAACCGGTGTCATGGGGACATGCTAGACCAGCAACGTAAACACTACACTTGAAGGGATTTGTGCTGAGTGTCGTCGTAAGAAAATGAGCCCGCCTTGAGCGTGTGTTCACCCACACAAGCCCAACCAAGCCGATAGCAGTGCATTCATGAACAATGTGATGCTCAACATTGATGTGTTATGTGCGAGAGTGATGCATGCCATGATTTTTCAGTAGTGGCTTTTGTGCGATGATGGTGAAAACGTAGAGCGATTCAGCTTATGGGAACACACATCTCGTGTAGCAACCAGCAAAGCCAAACAACCTCACACATACCCACACTGAGTGCCACATCCTTAGCCTCACTCGAGATCCTCGTTACACATATTTGTTTGCCAATTTTCTAGGAGGCGGCGGTTCTGCCAACGAGGAAAATGGATTAGGTGCGACTGCGTGCATCTACGTCATGAACCCACTCATTCTCTGTAAAATCACCACCAATAAGTGAGGACTTTGCTCTTAAGTGAATGCCTAAACATGGAGTGGAAATTATGTATCTCACCACACAAATTACATCCTTAAGGTGTCGCTCTCTTGGGTACTGGGAGAACTGCAAAAGAAAATTCATGGCAAAGGCTTCATTGACACAAGTGGTCGTGGTTGAGTACATTAGTGAGCCAATGACACCTAGGTAGTCTATGAAATTCATTGTCTATACAATCTTGGTATCCTCCATTGACTTCAACCTTGTCTGTCATGCTGGAGTCATTGGCGTAAAGGCCAAGGAGAAAATAGGAAGCAAGGGGGAAAATCTCACTCGTAGACTACGAACATACACAGTCTGATGTGCATGAAGTGTCCATTTTGAGCGGTCACGCTCAAGTTCCATGCCTAACTCCGGGAAAACCAAGATCTTTCATCTTATAAGCTGACTGGAGGAGACATTTGGCTCCTTGAACACTTTAACGGGGGATGCAACGAGATGATCATCCACATACAGAAGGATGGCAACAATTGGGGAAAATGGTTGACTAATAAGCAATGCAGGATCTTTAGTGCTTCTACAAAAGCCACCTTTCTCAAGTGTGGATGTGATCTCTTGGTTCTAGTACCATGGCGACTACTGGAGGTCAAACAAGACCTTGTGCAGTCACCAAACCTTGTTTGTGCTACATGTGAAACCAAGGGGTTGAATCATGTAGATCTCTTCGTCAAGTCTTTCATGAAGGAAGACATTGTTCACATCCATTTGCTTGAGTTTGTAGTCATGTTGAGCTACAAGTTTGAGGAGGGCTCATGCAGTGACATATTGGCCTACAAAACAAAGGTCTCATCAAAGTCAATGCAAGGAATGTATGAAATTCCCTTAGCTATGAGACATACTTCGTTTTGCTTTATTTTTTGGTTTGGTTTTAGCTTTTATTGATGGAACCACTTGGCTGAGACAACTTGCCAACCATGGGGGAGGTCTATAAGATCATACACACCTTTCTTTTGAGCTCATCTTGCATTTTTGCCTCCCAAAGACAGGAGGCAGTGGCTTTTTGAGCCTCATGAGCTGTCACATGCTCTGTAGGTGGTGGTGAGAGACGAGCTATAGCAAAACATTGGGCCACGTACACAGAGATGGACATGCTGAGAGCATGATGAAATTTGTGCCTCATAAGATAGTTCTCGACAATGGAGGTGGCATTCATCACCAATGCACAGGCTTGTAGCTTGGCTGATGCAATGAGCACAAGGACATGAAGCCTTGGCTCATCAGACTTCATAGTCCAATACGCAACAGTGGGACAAAGTGGGGAAATGTCATGAGAAATAGCGGTGGGCATGAGGCAGTTTTTGCAAAGTGCACGCAGACAACCACCACATACGTAAGGGGAGACCAGATGAGCGGAAGATGCAACGAGAGGAGAAGGAGAAGTAGACATAAGGGAAGAAGGAATGATTGCGGTGGACTCAGGGATTGTTGGAGCGGGAAACTTTGCAGGAGAGACTGAAGAGATCAGTGCAAGAAAATGACTTGTTGGAGAATAGTGAGAGAACGTAGTAGGTGAGGAGAGAAGGGCCTAAAGAGGAAGAAATAGACAAAAGAGGAGGATGCGAGCGTGAGGTGTTGGTATGACTCAAGTCAAGAGCGTCAACAGGGTCCCAAGTCGAGGGTTCTCCAGAGGCACAAATCATTGAATCAGGTGCAGACACAACAGGTTCTCCTTAGAGTGTGAGATTGGGACAAGAGAGGTAGGACAAGAACGGCGGGTGAGATAAAGTTGAAACACATCCTCAAAAAAGAGGATGTTCCAAGATTCAATGACATGACGTCGGGATGGGTCCTGGCTTCGTGCCTTGGAGAAAGAGGAGAAGCCAAGGTTGATGCATAAATGCCCTCACAGGCAAGTTTTCCCTCTCGATGATCATTGGGCAACTAGACAACAGTGATAGATCCCCGGAAATGAGCAAGACGCAATTCAACACGACGACCTATCCACCATTCAAAAGGAGTGACATGATGAGGGCAAGGACCACGAGGGCTATGGTTCCCCATCCACGTTATGTAGGACATGACTTCAAAGGCAAAGAGAGGAGATTGGCCTGAGGCAGAAGAAGATAATACATGCCGTCAGCTAGAGAACGGTTCCAACGTTCGGACACACCATTTTTGTTAGGATGTGTTGGGGCAGAAGGTTCAGTGTGGATGCCTTGGGACTTGTCTTGGGAAGGAGAAGAGAGATAGCACCCAGAAATTCACCCCCACGTTCACAGTGAAAAGCACGTAGATGGCAACCACATAAACATTCAGCCTAGGGAAGTCAATTTTTAATGATGTGACTGAAAACACTGTGTGATGAAGAGCAAAGACCAATCGGTAGCCAGAGAAGTCATGAGTGGGATATAGCATGTACTGTCCTAAGCCCCTGAGAAATTCATGCAGAAGAGGACCGATGATGTCGACGTACACAAGATTGAGAGGGTGTGACGTCAAGGAGTCAGAGGTGCTCAACAGGGAGCCATACATCTTCCTCTCTGTAAATTCAAGATAGTCAGAGGAGCAGGGCATGGTGAACGTGGCGGCTCCAAGGCCAATTGCAGGTGGAGCATGAAGGATGCATGCAATGGGAGCATTGTGTATGTGATACAGGCAATGATGCAAGAGATGATTGCACTCATGAGACAAGGAGGGTGCAACATGGACAAGAGTAGAGGAAGTGCAAGGCCAGGTATGAGTGAAAGAGGAACAGGAAAAAGGCGAGCACAACGAAGCGTTCGCAACATAATGCTACTGGAGGAACAAATGGAGACGGTGTCGAGATCACAATTGGACGAGAAGTCCATGCGTTGGTCGTCAAGGGTGGTAACAGACAACACATGGAACTCTAAGTGAGGCACATATAGAAATTCTGGCAGGAAATGATCACCATTGGGTCCAGTGAAGCGGGCGGCACTGACACCTTGAACATGGAGGAGTAGGCTGGAGCCAGTATGCACAAAACAGATAGAACCAACAAGACCAAGATACATAAAGGAGGAACGACAGTATAATGGGTGGCTCCCAAATCAATGATCTAGAAGCCATGGGAGACATGAGTAGATGGCAATACAAGGAAGACATCGATGGTGGCACAATGTGAGCTATGAGAACCGCCAAGATGACGAGGGAATGAAGAGACCGCTAGTCTTTCATCTACAGACAATCATCAGGCATACAACCTTGAACCCTCCCCTGATGACACAACACAACGGGCTCAATCAGACTCACATACAAGAGCTTGAGATATACCCATCACACGCTTGCTTCCCTAATCATGAGGATGGAGCAGCTCAACGAGGTGTTTGTTGAGGACATGGTCCTGAGTAAGGCGAATGCTAGGAAGACGATCGGTGGAGCGGGAGTCAAGAAAGTTGACACCCATCCGAGACCAGGCCGTCGGAGAATACTTGAAGGAGGGAGAGCCAAAGTAGGTTGGTCCCATGGGTGGTGAGATTCAGTCCCATCCATGTATTGGGCCAGGCATAGGTGCAGAAGAACCTTGGTTGGGTAAGGGGGCTGTGGAGGTAGAGGAGGGTGTGGCAACAATGGTGTTGGTGGCTGCTACGGTAGATGATGTGACATGCGTGCAAGCCCTACGAGCATGAATTACAGAGGGAAGGTGCACATCATCACACAGAGCGATGCACTTGGGTGCAGAATGTCCTATAGTCCCATAGTTCTAGCAGATGACCAACAACTCAGAGGGTTTGCTCCTTGTGCCTTGCTCGCCAAGACCATGACCCTGGCCTTGGCCGCGGTTATTGCTTCCATGGCCATGGCTCACCCCAAGTGTGGGGTGGATTTTTGTTGTCAAGGAGGCTTTTGAGGTGGCCAAACAAGATGAAGATGAAGTACAAGGTGAGTATGTGGCCACAACAGCCACGTTAGTATGATGGAGGCGGTTGTTTTGTACATTTTTCTGCCAGTATTTAAGATGGACCATTGTAAACTCATAGAGGGAGCCTATGACAAGGTGTGAATCCGGTAGCACTGGCTCAATAGCGAGATGCTCGGGTTCAGTGCAAGAGACATGAAAGTATAGGTCAGAGAGTTCAGGGATGAGACCAGCCACATAAGGAAGATGTGAAGAAATTTGGAAGGGTGTAATTTTGTCAAGATCACTAAGAAGGCAGAGGCTGCAAGCCCAAGCAGACTAAATATATGCATCAGCAGACTAATCTACGTGCATGCACAATTGGTTGAACTGAACAGTAAGGGCACTCTGAGCGGCATATCTCGTGATGGTTTTGCAACAGTGAACGAGTGCATATGTGCATATTGGATGAACAAGGGTGCAACATGCATTGTCAGCATTGTAGGTCTTGATTTCGTTAAGTAGATAGATAGGACCAGCATTGATCAAGATCCACATAACACGTGCACCTTTGAACTAAGAAAGACCAAAAGGTGGGGATGAAGTTGGATGAGGAAGGAAGTAGTACGTCAAGAGGAGCTCATCTTGAGCTTTTGAGCTGAACCAGGTTCGCAATGAAGAGGAGGTTAACTTGGGTGTGAATTGCGGTGGAGGTGTCTTAAGATATTTTTTTCATTGAGGAGGGATAGAGGGGATGAGAATATGGCCAAGGGGTGGAGTACTAGCTTATCCACTTGCGGCTATGGATCCCATGTTGGAGGCCACTCCTCCTAGTTCCATAAAGCCTCAGAGCCAGTAGCATTCATACTCTCCCCAACACCAGCAGCACCCACAAGACCAGCAAGTACAGGAATGGAGCGTAAACGATCCATGAAAATGTCTTCCATAGCTATTGCCATGTGTGATTTGGCATCAGCTGCACGCATAAGGCTCAATAGATGATGCCTGTCAACCTGTGCTTCATGTAGTGCTATCTTTCGTGCCTCGATAATCTTTGTGTTCTCGGGAAAAAAAAGAGTGCAATGATCTACAAAATACGCAAAAAATAAGGAGAGAGGAAGTCGATCCCAACACGAGAGAAGTAGAAAGGATAAGAGTGGTGGATCGATGGTGGCCGTGGAGGAGACAAGAACAGACATCCACATTGCGATGGAAACTATAATGCACGATAGTTCAGTCATTGTGGCACCTGCCACTACTGCAGTTGCCGATGCAACCGGCACGCCTTTTCCTGGTGTGGTGCACAAGAGTGTGAGGCTCCCCTGAGGGATTGAGAACTATTGCTACAGTGGAAGTTTCCATGGAGCTCACTGCACTTGAGGTGGTGTCCGCCACTGTGGCATCATCCGTAACGGCTACACAAGAGGTTGCTGCAACCCGCACAGCAATATTGGCTGCCGCTACTGCCAGGAGAGAGTGAGAGGTGGCTGCCTCCATGTAGACTATAGTGGCTCTCTTGATGGCAGTACCTATGGGAGCCCTGCTAGCTCTGGGTGTAGAAGAGAATGTAGCAGTATCATCTGCTCCTGCATGAAGGATAGCAATGGCAAGGTTGAGAGGGTCTAGGTTATTCTGGTTTGCTGGCTACACTAGCCGAGGATTCAAAGGTGCTACCTTGATGTGGTTTCTGGTCATAAGGATGCATACATGGAGGAGATCCTAAGAGAGACTCGGCAGTGTACAGTAGATATTTAACCTTATGGTATTACGCTTCCTCCGCACGTTGGACATGAGCGTGCCAGAAACAAGGTGAGAGCCTTTGTGCCCAGAGGGCTGGGTCAGCGTTCTCGTCATCAGGCCACACCCACTTATCATTGGGTAGAGGCGTCTCAGTGTGGCTACGCGTAGTTGCTTGTGAGTTTGCTTCCTCGAGGTAAAGGTGGAGATCAGAGAGTCGGCGATTGTCAGCGGTTTCCACCATTAGGTCATGCGGGGATGAGGTGGGCATGAGCCTACTATGCATAAGACTTGTAGGAGGTGCAGAGCTGTGGCTGATGTGCCACCTGAGAGATCATGCTAGTAGTTGAGTACCACACTCTGCTGCTGATGATACCTCGGATGATGTCATATAGCTGGGTGGAGAGATGGAGATGACATATCATCTGCGAGCTGATGCTAATGGCCGGTCTTAGAACAGTGCCCCTCGACAAAGTGACAATGGTCCATGTGTGGACATCCAAAAGTCAGAGGAGAGTGGCTCAGTGGTTTAAGGAATCCATCATGGTAGCCAAGGGCTAGGGTTCAGGTCCAGCCTCTCCAAATGTTGAGATTCTTTGGGCGGGGGCAACTACATGGTCCAGGAGGTTCACTGGAAGATTGAGGGTTCGTGCAGCAGTTTGGTGATGGTGATACTCCGTGATACTAGGAACTGTTTGAGTAGTTTCGTGTGATAAAAACAAAGCTTACAACGAGTCAACTGCAGTTAGCCTGCACGTATTCTTATGCACCATCACGTCCGAACAGACCCCCCCCAAGTGATGCCCAAGAAAGCATCGTCGAGGTGTGTTTTCCACCTCTTTGTATCGAAAACGCTCCATCACCTGACACCCGTGTTTTCGATGATAGATGTGACGATGTGTCGAAATGAAACATAAATCAGCCATATTTTTTAACGCTCTTCTGGGCGGCCGACAAACTCTTAAGTTGCCCGACCTAAACCCCTATCGCTGTGGTCTTTGTTTTCCGCCAGTAGGCGCCTGCGGTCAACGCATTTGCCGGTCATTTTTTGCTGCCCTATGCCTGCCCACCCTTTTTTTTCATGGGATGGCGAATGGGTTTTGACTTTTTCTGAACCTTTCAAAATTCTTCTGTGCTGCCTGTGCGAAAGCGGCGGGTTCCATCCGCATGACGTTCTCGTAACAGTCAACGGTGTCCAGGGTGGCTATGGAACACTCCACGTTATCCCTCGGAATGCGCCTCTTACCTCGTATGATATCGAGAAGGAACTTGACCACAACAACGCAGAAGCACGTGTGATGATGTCGTTCATGATCGATGAGTTGGTTTACATCACTTGATACATCAAAGAATATCATTCCAATATCACTCTAGTATCGCTCTAATGTCACCAAACTGCTGCACGAACCCTGAAAGCTTCTAAATGAAGTGTTATTGCTTCTAGAAGCCAATAGAAGATTCTAGGAAGGAGAGGTTCCTTTCAGATGGGATCAGTGTCCCCACAAGGAATGTGAAGGTTCTTAGAAGGAGAGATGCCTTCTACATGATGTTTACTTCATCTAGAAGAAAGCTGTAGGTTCAGGGAGGCAAGATCATGCCCCATATCAGGATCCTTGAGCTAGAAGCCACCGCCAATTGAGAGGCACAAGGATCCAAGTGTGGAACCTTCCACATAGCATGCCATTATAGAAGGCATGGAAGCTGATAGGAAGCATAGCCTTGTGCGGTTGCTTGTATGCATGGCAAAGGCTACACCTGTGGCTATGAAGGTCACACATTCCTGGCAATGCAAACAAAAGAAACGAAACAACCAACAGTGTTGACATCAAATGAGTGAACTAACAGATTCATGTCAAGATGTGACTCTCATAGCCAAGTCCTTTGCCATCCTTGGAGCAACCAGCCTTTCTCACCCCAGTCCCCCCAAAACAGTTGGAAGCATGAACCACGCCAGCTTGGTTTCCTCAAGGGTGCACACACACCCTCAGGCCAACAGCTGGAGCAACACACAATATTGCTCTTGGTGTCTTGTGTGGTGTAGTGCTGGCCAAACAGTCAGCACATGGCTGCAGTTCATGTGATGTGCAAGAAGACGAGGGGGTGCAGCCCGAAAGACAGGAGAGAGGCACTGCACTGAGATGTCATGCAGATGGTCGGAGCAGCACACAATGCTACAGCCGGTGCCATGGGTGATGCAATATTGGCAAAGTGTTGCGATGCACGTGACGTGCGTGACGATGAAAAAGGTTGTAGCCTGGAAGACATGAGAGAGGAGCTTGGTCGAAGACACTGCAGCTACGAAGCTACTGCCAATGCCTTGGGTAGTATTGTGATGGCAACTTCTGTTAGAGAAAATTCGTGCAGCTCTGGAGATGTGTGTGGGTGCGAGGATTGCATCTGGTCGAAGAGGTGCTCATATCTTGGCCATTTTCACTAGGGGCAGTGCCTTGCGGCTGGGGAGATTGTGGCAGGCGAAAGTTGTAGAATGCCAAGGCAGGCCCACTCGGCCTAGGAGTTGGAAATGCAAAGAGGATGATTCCTCCCAAGTGCTCTGGTACTAGAAGTTGATTTAGTAGGGAGTTGAGACCATGAGTGTCACATGACAAACATGCAGGGTCATGCAAAGGGCCCCACGCCGGATGTGCCATTGCTGTAGAATAGACTAAAAATTCTTGCTCAAGGGTTGGCTAAAGATAATACGTCAAGGGGGTTACGTAGTCAGAGCCAATGAGCATATTGTTGACCGTGCAAGAGGTACATTGATCCCACACCACCAACCGGGGTTCGAGCCTGAACTCTTGAAGTCTATGCTAGCTTGTCGGAGATGCACGTTAAGAGACGTATTTTCCAAGGTTGTCAATAGTTCTTCACTCAACTAGAGAAAGTGGAGGACAACTTGGAGGAATACATGCCACAAGAGATCAAATATCTAGTTGTAGAGTTCTTGGATGTAGTCAAAGACCCATTGGTTGGGCTTCCACCAGAACAACACATGGTCCATACAATGCCGTTCTAACTATAGGCGATCCCTTCATTAATACCCATGTATTTCCATAGTCCGGCAATACATGGGCGCTAAATGCTTGGCCTCTTGGCTGAGTTTGGAGCTTGACCTCTCGCCACAAAGGCGTGAGGCCGAGCGCAAAATCGAAGCGTACCTTGCAAAAGGGTGGATTGAGTTTAGTAGCTCACTGCATGATGCACCAATCCCTTTTGTGAGCATAAAGAATGATTTTTTTTCCAATGTGCAGGGACTACCGGGTGCTCAACGATTCAAATGTGAGAATTTGACTCCCCTCACCATGGATTGAGGACCTATTTGACCAACTCTAAGGGGAAAGAGTCTTTTTGTCCTTCAAAATTTCTTAAGAGTAGCATGAAATCCGCATTACAAGCGATGATATACCAAAAACAGTTTTTGGAACGCACATGGGACACCATCTATTCTAGGTTTTACATTTTAAGCTAACGCACACCCCGGCAACCTTCCAAGAAGAAGTGAGTCAACTACTTGCCAAGCAACGCGATCAGTTTGTCTTGGTTAATGCAGAAAACATCCTAGTTTTTTTTCCAGATCAATAGATTATTACATAGAACATCTGGGCAAAGTCCTGGTTTGTCCTTCTTTTGTAGAAGTTGTATGCAAAAGTGAGCAAGTGAAAGTGTGTACAAGATGAGTTGCAATAGCTTGGACCAATGTGGGCAAGGACAAAATATGCGTCAAACCACAAAAGGTCTAAGCAATGGTGGATTGGCTGCAACCAGATAATTTTGTGTAGATTGAGTCCTTCCTCGGCCTTGCGAACTACTTTCAATGGTTTATGCACAGTATTTGACACTCATAGCACCGCTAACAATGCCCACAAAAAAAGAAATGCATTGGGAATGGACATCTGACTACTATAATGCTTTTCTTGAAGTAGAAGAGCTTCTATGTACAGTGCTCGTCTTCGCTCTTCCAGACCATCGCAACCGTGGGAGGAACGATGTGTTGCAACGGTAGTAGGACATGGAGCAGTCCTCATATATAATAGTTACCAAGTTGCATATAGGAGCTAGAATCTCATCCCCATGGAGACATGGTACAAAAATGGGGATCAAGAACTCCTTGCGGTGGTACATGATTTAAAATTGTAGCATTGCTATCTTGAGGACATTAAGGGGGATGTGACGGTCGTGACCAACTACAACCCATGGGTGTTTCTCTACATGCAACTGAACCTGTCAAGAAAATAGGTGCATTGGAGAAAATACTTGAGCCAATTCTTGTTCACGTGGAAATATTGGCCAGGGCGCATCAACATGGCTGATCCATTTTGCGGACAGCATGTGAAAATAAAAACAACCACCGAGTTTGGTGGGTTTTTTTTATGGCTATTGTGACAGCTACAATGCAAACACCAGACCCCGTTGCATCCCTTCAGATTATCTACTACAACAGCTTTGTGAACAGGATTTGGAGAGGATATTATCTGGATTCTTGGTTCCAAACCTATAGATCTGGACAAGTATGGGCTGGTGGAGGCTAGAGGAATCTTTTGACACGAAGAACAAGTTGTTGTGCCGTACTCAAGAGATCTTCAAGAAATTATTATCTCCAAGTTTTATGACCACCGGTCGTAGATCACATGGGACGTCAAAATAATGGACAAGCACTCTAGAACCAATATTGATTGTCAAGTTGGAGTGTCGATGTCCATAAGTATTGCATGACATGCAATCCATGTTTTCAAAACAAGGCTAGTAACAAAAAACTTGTTGGACACCTCCAACAGCTTCCCATCCTAGGGAATCCGTGGGAGTGTGTCCCACTGGACTTCATGACTGGACTTCTGCACACAACCTATGGCCAAAACTAAACATTAGTGGTTGTGGATCTTCTCATTAAGATGACATATTTCATTCCTACAACCATTGACGTAAATGAAGATAACATCGCTCGTCGTTTCTTCTGTGGTGTTTTAGAGTACCACTGCTTGCTGTTGCACATTAATCTCCCATCGCGATATGAAAATTTTTAGTAAGATTTGGCAAATATGTGCGAGTGCTACGGCAGTGAGTCTCAAAGGTCAACATCATTTCACCCTTAAAATGATGGACAAACAGAGTGCATGAATCTTACTCTAGAGTAGATGTTCTGCATGTACATGAATGAATGGGACAAATTCTGAGCACCGGTAGGGTTCGTGGTGAACAACTTGGTGAACGAGTCCACACAATTCTTACCGTTTGTGTTAGAAAGTGGTCAGAATCCAGTGGTGCCCTTTTCTTTGGTGAAGAGTAGGAGTATAGTAGGACAGGATCCTTCTACTCAAGCCTTTGCCGAGTGTATGCACTCCTTGCTCCACAAGGCGAGGGGCCACCTTCAAGCTGCTCTACCATGAAAAAAGGCATGTTCCAAGAAAATTTGCCTTGATTTGTCATTTGACATTGGTGACAAAGTGT
Source organism: Penium margaritaceum (assembly GCA_023375785.1). Taxonomy (NCBI): domain Eukaryota; kingdom Viridiplantae; phylum Streptophyta; class Zygnematophyceae; order Desmidiales; family Peniaceae; genus Penium; species Penium margaritaceum. The sequence continues at coordinate 187,279 of SZWC01001360.1, forward strand.
TTCTTACCACTAAGAACCTTTGGTTGAATTTTCCACGCGTGCGAAGGCATCTACGAAAGTGGATTGGGCCATTTTCCATCATTGCATGCATCGGACAAGTGGCATACCGAGTGCATTTTTTGCCAAGTATGAATACACGTGACGTATTTCACATGATTTTGTGGGCTGTATACACTGTTTAAGGAATTTTTTAGCCACCACCACTAGTTCTTGCTGCTGACGACCAATACGAGGTCCTTTGCCTATTCCAACAAAAAAAGAAATTCTATATTTGTAGGATTTTAGGGAATACCTCGTTCGTGCCCATGGTGCATTTGGAGCCTGTTGAAGTTGAACTCAGATCACCAATGATGGAGTATTCTGTCACCCATGAGAGATCGTCTATAATACCATTTGTAGTAGCTTCATCAGCTGCAGTGACATTGATTGTGACACTAGGAATCAAGGTTGGGTTAGGAGTGTCAGAAGCAGTGGCAATTTCTACACCTTCTGCATTATCTATAGCATTAGCTCCATCTGTATTCTTGGTACCATCCACGGTACCAACTGCATCAAGAGCGTCTACTACACCTATTTTCTCTACAAGAATGCCTTCATCTTCAGGAGAATCAGCCCCACCAGCTACTCTAGCTACAGCCAAAACACCAGCTACATGGCTACACCAACTACACCTTCAGTGCCGACGGGGTCACCAGACTAGATCCTTCAATAACATCTCTACCTTCAACACCACTTGCCATACGTCCTACATCATCCACAATGCTTATAGAATCTGCATCACCACTACATCATCTCCACTTACATCAGGTGCACACGCAGTGTCTACATCACCTATACCGGCAACATCAGCTCCATCCGGTGAATTGGCAGTTTCTGTACCTTAAGTAGCATCAGTTTCAGGAGCTATATCAGCTGCATTTTTATCATCATCTCCATCTGAAGCATCGAAACCATGAGCTGCATCAATATCTTATACAGCATCAGCTGTATCAACATCATTAGCTTCATCTACTCATTCTTCACCTGTCAGTGATTGTGTAGCAGCTAGAAGATTTACTACTCTGACCTCTGAGATCCTAGCGAGAGTTTTTCCTATCTATGACAGTGACTGGAGAGTCCGTTTGCTTGATGAGATGCAAGCATCCATTCACACGTGTCCGAGATTCCCTGTTGAGGAGGACAAGATTGGTTCTCTTATCAGTGAGCAACAGCTTTATTCGAGAGACTTTGTTTAGAGACACTCCCACACCAGAGGATGCACCTGATCACCTCGTTACCAGGGACATGTAGAGGATTGAATACATAAACATATCTAGAGTGTGTGAGCTGTGGGATGCAGAGGAGGGGTTGCACGTACTATAAGGTAATTTGGCCGAGCGGCTCATTCAGGGTTGTAGCGGATACGACCTGGATAGTCTTGATGCCAGTTCCATCGTAGCCTCAGAAAGTGCCTCACAGGATGGGGATGCTAAGGTAGTGACTGCTGGCAATATCCCGAACAACTGTGAGACGTCCTACAGCTCACCCCCATCCTTCTCCTTCTTACTCAGGCCATCCATCTCTTCTTCTGAGCTCGTCCCAACTCCTACCCTAGGGCTGGACATATCTCCACTTCCTCCAATTGACTGTCCAAATTAGGAGGGAGACCTATGGAGAGTTGACCTTCCAAGAAAAATGGCACCTTCAGTTACTCAGCAGTAGAGATGGAGGCAGAGGTGCTATGTCGAGTGGTAGACGCCTTTTCCAACACCTACAATGTGGTATTGACTAGGCTCGAGGATGTTGAGTTAGAGCTTTGTGCAGTCACCAAGGAGGATCAAGCTACGATGCGTGAGTGAGAATCTCTTCTCTAGGATGAGATGGATTCAACAAGGGTGTACCTGTGCACATGCGAGTGTTTTGGTGATTGTATAGATGAGCTATACATGGATTGATTCGGATTCATCCCTACCCTCCAGTCCATGAGCACAATTTTATTCGTCCGCACAACTCCTAAGTCAAGTGAGGGAGGTGTAGAGGATTCTGCCAATTGGGACCTTTGGCAGCTACCAGATGTGAGATTTCCAGCCTCACATCCCTTCACCAGTCTTGAAGCATGTAGCAACATCTTCTCCACTCCTGCACCCCCTGAGTTCAATGAGGATGAGACCCAGAGCCTGCTAGATGGGATCTATGTTAGTCTGCAAGTATCCGAGGTGAGACTTGCATACTCTTCTATTCCTATCTTGGAGCTGGTGAATGACAGATGTTAGGCAGTGCACGAGTAAGTTGTGGAAATGATAGCCATTTTTGCTACATCTCCCCTTCTCAAGTGGCATCCTCACATCTTTGGCTTTTGTTAGGTATAGCTGTCATTCAGTTTTTCTTCCCAAGATTGTTTGAGTCAAGGATATATATCCTGATCTCTGCAGGAAACAGGTTCATGGCTTTCTGGATGCAAGGGGAGTAGATTCATTCTGGCACAGAGGTCTTCAATTCGCTGTTCCCGGGATCCCCTCATCGAGAGGGAGCGTGTCTATCTTCTCAACTAGTACCTTGATAACAGCTCTTGCAGCCCACAGGGAGTGTTGGTGTGTGGGCTTTAAAATTGCCTGACTGTTAGATAGTATTGTGCAATAAGTGCTTCTCAGTTTGCCCCGATAATTCTCTAGTAGTTGCATTGCGTCTCAGTGATACAACAGGTACATTCAGGCTACCTAGTTCATCCATGCATGGCTGAATAGCTTTCTCGGTGGTTGAGACCCAGGCGCTCAATGGTATGTACCAGTGCCCTAGCAAACCCCACTATGTTTAGACACATGTTATGCCTGACAGGTAGTGTATATTTCCCGTGGTCAAGAACCAGGTAATATGAAATGGTACCTCGGGAGACCCAGCTTTGGTTGTTCACGCCTGTAATTGGAGGTTTGCATATGGCTAAGACTCTGACATCCGGTGACATGTTTCGGTATCCTGGGAGGTCAAACTTGCAAGGCTTTGTTTTACCAGTGGGGTTAGCATGCTACCATGGAGTTTGGACATTTTTCAGGCTTGTTTTGTGTTTTCTCGACTGTCAAAACCCAAGCACTCAGTGACCTGTTCCTGTGCCTTGGGAGACCTGTCTCAATTGGTATCATGTTATGCAATGTGCATATTTCATGTCTGTACATTTTGATGTGTTAGGCATGACGGTGTAGGTGCTAGAAACTGTTAGGCTAGACCATGTATTCAAGCATGAGAGTATGAGGGAGGAGCAAACACGACACCATGGAATGGAGCATTCACCCTCAGAGAAAAAAATGATTGAGTTATAAAAGTGAGTGCATCGAATCACAGGCTAGCGAGGTGATAGGGGCCACTTGACCATGCCACCCATGCAAAGGGATGGTGTGGAGCCCAGATGCCACCCGGGGATTGAACTAGACTAGTCTCTAATGAGCCGTTAATTGTTTCTCACACGTTGTGTGGTCGTGTGGTCTCACAGGATCAGCAACCCAGTCTCACCAAGAAATAACATGCCTTAGAATGCATGAAAAAAATACAGTCAACCACATCAACCACGGTTTTATGTGAGTGCATGTACTTTACCATGCATTTCTCAACATTTTGCTAGGATTAAACCAAGCAAGTTGTGATGATCACAACAATTGAGCTGTCAATCACATCCTGACTGGATATAACAGCCGCCACTCTTGCACTCGGTTGAGATGCCAACAAAGCATAATCCATTGAGGTTTGGTTTATGGAGGGCTCTTTACACACTGGTTTTTTGGTGTGTCACTGTGGTATGTGATTGTGTCCTATATGAAGCATTTGACCACTCTCGGTGCATGATTCTATCCTAATATGGAACAGTAGACCTCCACCCCTATTGAAGGAGATTTGGTTCATGGAGGTAGTGTACGAGGGTGATGTGCCCGTTCTCCATACAAAAATACAAACATCACACACTCATGCATAACATTGTCTTACGTTGGACCTCTGTCCCCCACTCTTATGAAGGGATTCAGTGCGTGGGGCTAGTGCATGAGGGTAGTGCACTCCGTTCCCATATAAAATCATACAGATCACGCACTCACTGTGTGATTTTGTCTTACATGGAATGTTGGATCCCTACCCCTAATGTGGGAGGAGTCCAGTACGTGGGTACATGTATGAGGGTAGTGTGCTCGTACTCCACACAGAAGTACACAGATCATGCATTTGTTTTTTATGGATCATTGACCCCCGCTCTAATGGGAGATCCGATGCATGGGGTTGTTGTATGAGGACAGTACGCTCGTTCACCATATAGAAAAACATTGATCACGTACTCAGTGCATGATTTCGACTTATGTGGAACCTTAGATCTCACTCTTATGGAGGATCCAGTGTGTGGGGGTGGTACATGAGGGTGGTGCACTCGTTTTCTGTAGAAAAAGAGACCTCTCACGTACCAGGTGTGTGATTTTGCCTCATATGGAACATGGGACCCACAATCCTAAACGGAGGTCAAGCGCGTGGGACTAGTGAATGAGGATAGTATGTGCATTCATGCTCAAACAAGAATACACTGATCACGTACTCACTGCATGATTTTTTCTTATGTGGGATGACCCCCACTCCCATGTGGGGGTGTCCAGTGCGTGGGGCTAGTGCATGAGGAGAGTACACTTGTTTCCCATACAACAACACACTGACCACACACTCAGTGGATCCCCACGCCCATGGGGGGATTCCAGTGCATGGGGGTATTGTATGAGGACAATGCGATCGTTCTCCATACAAAGTGCACCAATTGGGCCCTGAGTGCATGATTTTGTCACATATGGAATAATGGAGTCCCGCTCCTATAGGCAGGTCCCATGCACAGCGCTAGTATATGAGGACAGTGCACTTGTTCTCCATAAAAACGTACACAGATTACGCACTCAGTGCGTGATTTTTTCTTCTGTGGATCCTTAGATCTCCACTCCTATGGAGGGGGTCCAGTGTGTGGGGGTAGTGTATGAGAGCAGTGTGATAGTTTCCTATATAAAAATACACTGATCATCCACTAGATGTGTCATTTTGTCTCATATGGAACATTGGACCCCCACTCCTAGAGGGTTCCAGTGCATCGTGCTAGTGTATGAGGACAGTGCACTTGTTTTTTAATATAAATTCACTGATCCTACACTCAGTGCATGATTTTGGCTTGCATGGAACCTTTGGCCCCCACCCCCATGAGGGGGTCCAGTGCATGGGGCTAGTGCATGAGGGCAGTGCACTCGTTTTCCATATGAATATACACTCGTCATGCACTTAGTTCATGATTTAATCTTTAACACAACATTGGATCCCCACCCCTGTAGGGAGGTCCAGTTCGTGGGGCTAGTGTATGAGGGCAATGTGCTCATCCTCCACGTAGGAATACACTAACCAGGCACTTAGTGCGTGATTTTGTCTTGTGTAGAACATTGGGTCCTAACTCCTATATGGGAGACCAGTGCGTGGGGCTAGTGCATGAGAACAGTGTGCTTGTTATCCATAGAAAACTACACTGTTTATGCACTCAGTGTGTTATTTTTTCTTAAATGGATACTTGACCTCCACTCCAATGTGGGACATGCAATGCGTGGAGCTAGTGCATGAGAACAGTGCGCTCATTTCCAATATAAAAGTACATTGATCACAAACTCAGAGTCTGATTTTGTTGTATGCAGAATTCTGGACTTGCATTCTTGAGGAAGGGTCCATTGCATTGGGGCTAGAGTGAAACGGCAATGTCCACACCTTCTCCATGTAAACTCACACAAAATGCGTACTCAGTTGTACAAACACCAGAACAGTGCACTTCAGTTTCAGTGTGCTTGCTCAGTGTAAGCGCACTTAAGGAGCACACCAGAAATCCATAGTGTGAATTGAATACCATTGGATATATATGAATCCATTAGACATGCACCAATGTTGCATCCAATTAATTCACTTAAAATTAGTCATATGCACTAACGATGTGTTTGTGGACATGGTCAAGTGGTCATTTGCGTGTTCATACTTCATAAAAAACACTCCCCCATGACCCAGACAAATAGGCCACAAACACATAGAAACAAGAATAGCAAACGCCCATGCAATAAGAGACAATAAATCACGAGAAATGGAGAGGCATTTCAATATCAATCTTGTGTATGAAGGGCATGTAGTAAGCCAACAGCATGCACAGCTGCCTTGAACATGCCACTGTTGAGAGGCTTGGTAACAAAGTCTACATGGTCTTGACGATTATCAACCCAGACCACCTGAAATTCTCCAATACCAATGCTGTCAAGCACGAAATGATGCTCAATGGTGATTCTTGTAGTACAAGAATGATGCATGCCGTCATGCTCAGTGATTGATTTTGTGATTTTGTTGTCAAAGACACAGTGATATTATGGATAGATACACACAACCATTGCAGCAAGCGGCAAGCCACACATTTTTGCACGTACCTGCGTTGAGTGCCACGTACTCAGCCTCACTCAAGATGCAAGCAATAAACCCTTGTTCCACTTCTCTAAAATCAACCAGTCCCACCAACAAGAAATGTATATTCTACGTATTGACGCGCATCTGTGTTGTTTGCCCAGTCACTGTCAATATAGCCAACAACCATAGAGGGTTTTGCGTGATATAGCAGTCCAACACGTATTATACAGCGCACATAACTGAAAAAATGTACGACATCATCAAGGTGCCTCTGACGAGGATGCAGGAGAACTCAGCCAAGAAGTTGAACAAGAAGGCAACATCTACTCAAGTGGTGCTGACAAGGTACATGAGGGACATGATTACAATGAGATAATCTGCGTCTATGTCAATGACCTCCTCATTGCCTCTCCCAGTCCCGTTATCGTCCAGGTCGTCAAGTCTCTCCAATAGACCACATACAATATGAAGCACTTGAGCCCAGCCTGCTTGTTTCTTGGCATGGAGCTAGAACACAATCGTGAGCGTCGCAATCTGCATGTGTATAAGGCCACTTATGTTTGCAGTCTCAGAGAGGTTTTTGCCTCTTTGTTGGCTGATGTTCCCACTACATCTACCTTGATGATCCCAGTAGGGCAGTGCCTGCTATATTCCCTTGATTCATCACAGCTAAGCGAGATAGTTGATTTCATTGAAAACAAAGGACCCTGACGGAGCTTAAAAAATATCAATTGTGTCAATGGTGCTACAATTTTAGGCACCTCTCTTAGGTGTCAAAGATACCGCCATGTTCCAGCAGTCCGACAACTGCATGAGCCCATGGAGAGCCTTTCATAGTCACCAGACCCTGCTTTTCCTATCTCATGTAGATATCCTTGTCAAGACGTCCAGAAAGGAACACATTGTTGATTTCCATTTGCTCTAGTTCTAGGCCATGATGTGCAAAAAGGCTCAGAATTGCGCGAGCGATGGTGTACCGGCCAACTGGAGCAAACGTCTCGTCAAAATCAGTCCCATGGATCTGAGAGAACCCTTTCGCCATCATGCGGGCCTTGTATTGTTCGACCTTGCTATCAGGATTTGGCTTGCACCAAAGGGCCTAGCGAGCTGAGACAGCTTTGCGGCCCGCTTGAAGGTCCAAAAGCTCAAAAAAATCATGCTCATTGAGAGCAATCACCTCCTTGTGCATGGCCTTTCTTCACAAGACATATCAATAACCTCTTGATCCTGCCGGAATGTTGAAGGCTCTTGTGGACATGTGGGGAGTCCACTCATGTAAAGCACGCAGTAACAGAGCTTGTGAAAAATGGGTCGAGGGTAGCGTGGAACTCATGTGCAACAAGTGGACACCCCACTGCTGAGATGCAATGGACAACACTGACAGCAAGTCCAAATGCATCAAGACCAATGGATCTGGCAAAGGGCCGAACAATAAAGGATGCACTAGAGCATGTAAGACGATGAGAGGGCTGAGAGATTGACTCTTGGCGGAGAGAGTGAAGCTTTCCGCCACACGTTTTTGGCTCTGGGTTAGCAACAGTGTCCTGTTCCTCAAGACATGACACTGGGATGTCAACATGCTCAGTTGTCTAAGGCACGGAATTAGGAGGTGAATGAAGAGGGTAAAGTGCTGGAGCACTCATGGTACCGGGCGCATGTGCTGACTCTGGAGATCATGTGGCAGAAGATTTAGAGACCGGCAATGACTGAGAGGAGGAAACAGTCAAAATGTTGGACGGCAGGGATATATGGGGAGATAAATTGTCAGGGCAGGTGACTGGTGTGAACTGTATAGAGGGTAGAGAACCATCAAAAAGGCTAGGCGGTGGACACCCAAGACCGGAGGCTGAGACAGAACCACTCCTCACAAGCCAACGAAGCCAGGAGAGAGAGGAGGGTGGAGCGACACCTGAAAAATCACACTCAAAGACGTCCTCAAAGAAAAATGATTCATTGAACTCAATAATTTGAGACCAGCCAACGTCCGAGAATGCCAATCCTTAGACATGGAAGAAACACCAAGAAAGGTGTCAAGACACGCACAACGAATGAGATTCCCGTCGCAAATGTCATGAAGGAGACAGGCGGTAGCGACAGCCCAAGACGCGAGGAAGATGTAAGTCAGCCCGGAAACCAAACCAATTCTTAAAGGGGGTAACATGACGGAGAAGAAGACCATGAGGAACACGGTTCCAGACCTATGTCAGGTAGGACATACCTTTGAAGGAGAAGAGAGAAGGAAAGTTTGACTCAATGGCAAGGATACTGACACCAACAGCAACAGAGTGATTCCAATTATTGGAGATGTTGCTTAGGAAAGGTGTGTAGGGAGCCGAAGGCTCTCTACACATCCTGCGAGAGGAAAATAAATGAGTAGTACATCCTCATGAGCTCACCATCGTGATCACAATGAAATGTACACAGGAGATGAATGTAGGAGAGTTCAGCCTGAGGTAGCCATGACTTAAGAATGGAGAAAACATCAATCTATTTCCGGATGACTAAGACTTTGCAAAACGTAAGAGAAGTCGTCAGTGAGACAAAAAACAGAATTTTCAACACCATCCAAGATGTCATGGGCAAGGGGATCCATGACGTCTGTATGCAAAGGTCAAGGTGATGGATGGTGCGCGTATCAGAAATGGAGTAAGCACACCGATGCATGTTTCCCTAAGCGCAGTCAAGGCAGTCAGTGACGCATAGAACAGGGCAAGTTCAGGCATCCGGACCATGAACGGGTTGAGTGTGGAGCAAGCTGTGAATTGCGACAGTGTGAATGTGGTACATGCAGTGATGTAGCAGCTGCATGAGAAATAATGGCAGCTATGGGAGAGGAGGGCGTAAATGAGGAGACAAAAAAAAGTTTATCACTGTGTGTGTGTGTGTGTGTGTGTGTGTGTGTGTGTGTGTGGGTGTG